>LQRL01153743.1:0-14618 GCA_001703475.1 Hydroides elegans
TTTCCAACTGGTCTCGTCAGTCCTAGAGATGTCTTCAGAAAGAAGTGAGTGATGATGCAAGATGTTACTCTGTTTTTCTTTCATCACATGATCTTGTTTAGTCGCAAAATAGTTCGTTATTTCCAAAGTTAATTATAGTAAAAACTGACCATCCTGGATCCACGAATCGTTGAAGTTCACGGGGGATCCAAGGTCACTGACCTTCTAGTTTTGAATTTGTTAACCAAGCTTAAGGGTTAGCATTTCTAAAGCATATTTCACTTGGATTTATTGCAATTTTCCAATTTTCGTAAAGAGTATTTGGTTATAGATTTGAATGAAAGTCAAGTCTAAGATAAACATTCAAGCTGATATATAATGATTTAGTTAAGATTGAAGTAAACACATGTCAACAATGTTTTGATAAAATGGGTAAAATTAGGATTTTTGAATATATTTGGGAATTCACAGTTATGAGAAAAATTTGAAAGCACACTTTCATATCTTATAAGTGTTACAGTAAATTGAGAGATTATATGATAAGAGTTAGGAGAAAGAAGAAAACATATAGATTTGAAAGTCAGATTAAAATGTCTACCAACAAATCACATTTTGCCATACAAAACACCAAATATGATATTCATAAAATAATAAAATATATAATTATAACTTATTTTATTAAACATATGCACATATAGCAGACATTTTTTGCATTATTCTTTCCAATTTCAAATCCTATAATCCTTTTCAATGTTCTTTTCGGTCAGATAAGTAACTTTTATTTAGGTAATTCATGTAAAATGGTACAAGGTGTGGCACATTGTCCTTGGACAGTCTTGTAATCAATTTATTATAGATATAGCATATACATTCTGTTAATCGATCTATATAGTAACAAGTTAATGTAGGCATAGTGAGAGCATGTTTTGCGCAATATTTAGATTTTTAAAAATATTGTGTTAAAAAACACAGTTTGTTACTCTGATCATATGACTTGAATAATACTATGAGCTAAAATCGATTTTAATCATCCCATAATTTTCGCGATTTCAAATCATCCCACCAGAAATCGTTACATAAATAGAATTGAAGTGTACATATGATCATAGAACACTCTTTGATTTATATATAAAGTGTTAATAGTTATTGACCATTTGAAATTCACTGTTCTGGTGGAATCATGTCCATTGGTTTTGCAAATGTTGATCAACAATCGCCACAAAAACCAAAATGCTAACGTTTGCTGTATCATAGTCTTGTTGTTACATACAATCATATCCAAAAATCAAAAATATATATTCTATTTAATTCAAAATTTGCAAAACAATTGAATGTATTGAAGATATCGATTGCTTAGTTTGAAATCATTTATTTATGAAAAGCGGTTCATACGTGCTCCCAATGGACTCATTTCTAGTAGTTTTAGTGCCTTTTTAGGAAAACTCTCGTTCAAAGACAATTCAAAGACAATTCTCTAGCAAATACTGTCAGACACGATGTTAGATAGCATCGAGAACACTTCTGACTCTCGTCTGACGTTTAGCATATTCACCAACAACACCATCTGGGACTTCTAATTTGTCCAATAAATGGATGAACATGTTAAGGTAGGTCGTCATAATTCTGACAAAGATCGGGCTCTTTCCTGGCCACTTTGTTGCTTCTGTATCCTCCAGAAAGTACTCAGGAAGCTGTTTCTGTTCTTCAACGAAGCACAAGACGCGTTTGAAGATATCCGAAGCCCATGCGATTGACTCGTTTAGATCCGCTTTCGATAAGGGTTCCGCAAGATCTGGATCTGTATTTTCATCGATAATCGCGCGGTTCCATTTATCCGGATGTAGCTTCTCTCTTGGTATGGGAATATAAATACCGCGTCTCTCCAGCTCATGGAACAGAACCGTTTTCATGACGAAACTGGTGATGAATGTCTTGGCGCTCGGAGTATAACATAGAGCGCCATCTTTGAAGTAGGTTTTTCCTTCATCTAGGTCTTCCGGAGGCAATGACCCAATATCGCCCATGTCGAGCGAAAATGTGATCATTGGGCATTGTAAGAAAATGCTTTTGGTGATTTTGTAGCCGTTGCGAATATTCATGGGCAGATGACGCATGACCGCATGTTCTGTCATTGAAATGGACACCTTGAATAGAGTATTCAGGTAATCCGCGTATTCATCGTCATCTTTGGAGAGAGTCGAGAATTCCTCATCTCCATGGCAACCGTCACTAAACAGATCCAGGGGAATGTCTTCCATCGACGTTATATCTTTAAAGACGATGTAAGACCCCACGGAGCGCATGGATGCTTCGTCAACGATTGACATACTGCGTTTCCAGCTATTGGGAACCCACGCATCGATCTTGAGTACCACCGCTATGTCTATGTCCAGGCGTTGCCGTTTTACAAAGGGTCCATACCAGATGGCATAGGTCTGTTCGATATTGTAGCACTCGCCACTGATGTTTCCTAAAAAGGCGGGACTGTAGAAACTATTGCCCTTCCATAGTTCTTCGTAGCCAAATGCCTCGTTGAGGCACAAGTGGAATCGGTTACTGGTTTCCAATCGCTTCAGAAAGCCATGTCCATCAATCAAATCGGCGCACTGGTTCTCCTTGAATATTTTGATATCCTTGACTCTGAGTTTTACAAGGCAGCCACGAGTTTGTGGCTCGATAATCTCAATGCATTGCTGCATGAACGAGAGACAAAATACCATATCAAACTCATCAAAACTTCCTGTACAGTTTTCGTGCCTTCCGATACACTCCCGCCAAAAACGACATTACATTTGAATAAAGGGTTCATTCGCCCGACACGGTCAGCCGCACGCGTGGCTAGCTCCAGCATTTCCGATCGCATCAGCTTGTGGTCCTCTAAGTCCAACTTATATTGCTCTTTACACGACGCCAGTGTATGGATGGAATTTTCTAGGAGCGCCCGTCTATTGTGGACACAAAACGTATTCGTTTTATACCAGTTCTCAATCTCGGATTCTTTGAGTTGGAGGGAATTATCGCTCAAAGAAGTTGAATCAGTTTCCGCCTCGTTTTGACGCGAGGCGCAACAGAGGGGGAAATAAAAGCCGTATTGCATGTCTGATACGGTACGCAGGTTACCGGAACTACTTGTATCACATTGCTCGAAATCGAAAAGGCATTTGATATTTTCGTCTGCTTGAATGCGCACTAGATCACGTGCTTTTAATCCCTTTTTATCCTCAATATCAACCGATGCCTTTTTGGAAAGCAACCATTTCACGGCGGTGTAGTTCTTTAAATAAATTGCATGGTGTAAAGGTGTAGAACCATGAATATCCGTTTTGTTAATATCACCTCCCTTTTCCAATAACTTGTCCATAATATCGGTTACGAAATCGGATTCATCTTCTGTGATATTGTGCGTAGCTATATGCAAAGGGGTTAAGCCGAATTTATCAGGAATATTGACGTCAAAATCATCGTTTAATAATTCGTTAATTGCGACATTATTGCTGTATTCAACAGCATTGTGGAGGATATTTCTCCCAAAAACATCCGTTTTGTCTCGTGCGATAAAAAGCGGGAGAATAATGGAAATGCACTGTTTATACGACTCCATAAAATCAACATGGCAAGGTTTGTATAACCGTTGACAAAGACACTCCATTGCCGATTGCCCTCGTTTATTAGTTATGTTCGGATTCGCTCCCTGTTTCACAAGAATGCTTAGAAAGTCGAAACACCACTGTGGAATACCGATAGTGAGATAGTGCTCCAGCCCATAAAGAAAATACTCAGCCCAAACATGAAGCGCGCTCAGTGACGTATCTCGGTTCACTGAATTCATATCAGCGCCATGCTTATGAAGGAGCACCAGTTTATCAAGGTACGAGTTCCCGCCGTCTGTCACGTGATCACTAGAATCAAATGAATGATCACCTGAATCCTGCATGTTCCGTGATTCCACAAATGACCGCAAGTCTAATCCTCCAGGGTATACTATCGAAGGAGTTGATTCACTACTTGGACTATCGTCTGCAATCTCAACATCTGGGTTTGTATCACTGTGCACAGAATCTTCATTGTTGGAAGCATCCGAGCCGATGTGCACCATACCACGCTCTTCCTTGAAATTTTGACTAAAATCCGACCAAGCCTGCATAATCAGTGAGTGCAGTATGGGTATATCATCGTATTGGCCATTAGGATTTGCTCCGAAATTCAAAAGCAATTGCACAATGCCAATATCTACTTGTCCGCACATAGAATACTGCAATGCCTGATCCAAACTAACACTGTCCTTTGGAATTTGTTTTACTAGATTTATGTCATTGCTTAATACCGCTGTTAATATTTTATCTTTTTTATCCTTCGCGGATTCACTAACGTCAATTGAAGCCATTTTGAATCAAATAGGTTTTTATCTAAATTGATTGTTTTCGTTCATTTAAAATTAAATTACAAGTTTGTTTTTAGCATATGTAGATTTATTTGTTTAGGTAAACTCCAAATATATATTGAATAATTTCATTTTGCATTTAAAAGATAAATCACATTTCTTTCTGATCAAAATATACTTTGCCATATACATAAATACATGTACATATATTGCAGGTATTACGAAATAAGGTTTAGTATTACATTAATTCAGTTGCTTGTGTTATTGAACAGCACAAATGCTATACATTGCTATATAGCTGAAAACACTGTTTTATTTATGTTCATAACCGTAAATAATTGTTTTCGGCCCCAAACATGCTGGCAATGTCGCAACTCTTTCCCAAAATCAATAGGCGTCTTTAGTAATTCTCCTCTTATGTAGAAAATAGTAAATCTTATTTCATTGCCAACATTTTACAACATTTTATAGCCGTATGATATTTGTATTATTATAGTAAATATTGTAAAGCGGTTTGAGCAAGTCGTAGACATGAAAATCGCTATATAAAAAAACGATTATTATTATTATTATTATTTATTATTATTTTGCTGGCAACGTTTTGCTGGCAATGATTTTCCTGCTCACCTAGCTTGCTAACAAAGAATAAAGTTTTTACTTTAAGGAACACTATGTCATCACCTTAAGCTGCAATTGAGTTGGTTTCATACCGAAATTAGTCAGATTAAACCAACTTTCAAAAATCATTCGTCGGGTGCTCCTGTTCTATCGTGTAGGCATACACAAATTGTACTTGTATTTGTAATCAATCTTTGCTTTAAAATGATAAATAATTCGTTTCATGTTTTACTCATAAATATATGGGTGCTACTCACCCTGGTGCTCCTTATACGTGCAAGTGACTCCTCAAGCTGCTCGAGCCACAAATGGTTGGGAGGTTGAAAGAACTCGAACAAGTGGACACTTGGCAGGTATTACGAAATAAGGTTTAGTATTACATTAATTCAGTTGCTTGTGTTATTGAACAGCACAAATGCTATACATTGCTATATAGCTGAAAACACTGTTTTATTTATGTTCATAACCGTAAATAATTGTTTTCGGCCCCAAACATGCTGGCAATGTCGCAACTCTTTCCCAAAATCAATAGGCGTCTTTAGTAATTCTCCTCTTATGTAGAAAATAGTAAATCTTATTTCATTGCCAACATTTTACAACATTTTATAGCCGTATGATGAACAATGAATTAGACGCCAATCGAAGGGTTTTCAATTGATCCTTTTTGTCGCACATATTCAATAAGAATAGAAGTGAGTAATTTTCAAATAGCTCTTATATATCATTTTGTTATAATTATATGGGTGCTGGTTCGATGTTTATAATCAATATGAGCTTAAATGAAACCAAAATATCAGAGTCACGTATCTAATTGACACGGTTCAACGAACATAAAAATTATTATTATATATTGTGTAGACCTGCCATCTACAAAATTATTGTATTACTCTAATTCACAACCTCACTGAATGCTACTAATGCAAGAACACTCACTGCAAACAGAGGAGCGAAAATAGTGACAATTGTAACAACATTATCATCCCCGTAATTCATTATATACTTTGGGCATAACGGTCAATCGGTAGTTCGTTTCTTTTACCTCATGTGTAAATCATTTTGTCAGACGTCAACCATTTCCATGTATATTTCAAGAATATATACATGAAGATACGCTCTTTTTAGGCAAAAGATATGTTTCAGGTAGTTATAGTCTATTTTCACACTTCTTAGTATTACGTCCAAGTACGTCGAAATCGCTCGCGCCTCCGGCGCTAGATTAAATTCAATAATGATATTACATTGTTTAAAGACATTATTACATTGTTTAAAGAGTGTATCTTAATGCCGGCGCCATTGCTATAAATGATTATTACTATTCATCACGTAAGTAATTAATACACTTTTATAATTATTTTATATTTTAAATCTGAAACCGTCGGTTCTATGTTAAGTAATTTTAAATGGTTGTAAAAAAACTTAAACCTACAACATCCTGCCCAAACAATGAACAAATTTAAATAGACAGACCTTTATTGAGACCCCCATCCTATATCTATCGTGCATTTGGGGATATTGTCAAAAACCTGCCAAAGTTTCCTTCTTAGCAGCATTTCTTCATTTTAACCCCTAAACTTATAATATGCGGAAGTTATTTTTAGATTGAGAGAAGGTATTTTATAATCAAATGTATATCTCGAGAGGTGTGTTTTGTTCATATAAAATCGTGAATATAGTAACAAAAAGCTATAAGAATGCAATTACTAACATGCTTGCACGTTATGGTGTGACATTAATGCGTGTACCAAAAGAGAGAAGTACTGATAATAGAAGAACAGTTTATAAATAATTACCTTACCATTTGTGAGATGATTCCAATACGTGTACTTATATATTTATACAGGAGTACATAGAGATCTATTCTGTGAAATATAGATTCTGCTGGGATATCTAGCCAAGCATGCATTGAATCGGTGGCACTGAGTTCGAGCCCGGCTCGTGTCAGATATCAATGTTTTTCAGCTACCTCCTAGGGTTCACAACGGTCTCGTTATATGATACTTACACAGTGTGCTGTATAGCTAGATTAGGGATCAATATTGTAAGCGCCGCATGTGGCAGCTATAGGTAGTTAGGGAATTTTCAATAAGCACCAATATAGGTATCTGTCATATAACGTGGCGATGCTCGATAATTATCGGTTATTATAGATAAAATTGTAATAGCAAATATTGTAAAGCGGTTTGAGCAAGTCGTAGACATGAAAATCGCTATATAAAAACCGATTATTATTATTATTATTTATTATTATTTTGCTGGCAACGTTTTGCTGGCAATGATTTTCCTGCTCACCTAGCTTGCTAACAAAGAATAAAGTTTTTACTTTAAGGAACACTATGTCATCACCTTAAGCTGCAATTGAGTTGGTTTCATACCGAAATTAGTCAGATTAAACCAACTTTCAAAAATCATTCGTCGGGTGCTCCTGTTCTATCGTGTAGGCCTACACAAATTGTACTTGTATTTGTAATCAATCTTTGCTTTAAAATGATAAATAATTCGCTTCATGTTTTACTCATAAATATATGGGTGCTACTCACCCTGGTGCTCCTTATACGTGCAAGTGACTCCTCAAGCTGCTCGAGCCACAAATGGTTGGGAGGTTGAAAGAACTCGAACAAGTGGACACTATACGATGCACTTTCTACAGATATCTCAGTCATTTTTTTCGTTTAGAAAATCTCATTCTGTTATTGCAATCGATATATATTACACTGATATTTTTACCACACCATCTCACAAACAGTCATAGACACCGTTTACCGGGCGTCGTTATTTTCCTGATAGATGAATTTTCATTAGGAGGGTTTGCAAATCTAATATCAATATTGAAGATATAACATATGGTGTCAAGTGAACATATCAAAGCGGCCACATCCATTTTTACATCTACAAAAGTATGAGGCAGCTATATCCCTTTTTAGTCTTGTTTCATTAATGGGTCTCATTCAAATTAAATCCTAAATGATTGCATGTGTATGTATTCAGTCTTCAGCAATATTCGTTGACGTAGCCTTCGTTTGCTTTTGCATTAAGTCCCTCATAGAAAACGCCATCAAACGCCAATGGAAAGCATCGACCTTGACTTTTCCTATTGCTATCTGACGTCACTGTTCAATATGAACCATTTGTGCAATGTGACTGACTTAAACATATCAAGCAATAATTTGAACACGTTGCAAGATCTGCATCATTTGTAAAGTAGACTATACGTTCATTGAAAATACACCATAATCCGACAAAGTCAAAAAAGATGAACGGCAACGTCATTTACGTCTATAAAAGTTGATCGACATTTATTGGATATGGATATTTATTAGAAAGTTGTTAGGCTTGTCAAGTTAAATCAACAGGAATTTATATTAGATCTTCAACATTGTTAATGTTGTGAAAACAGGCACAAAAGTTACAAAAAATAACAACATGTATTTAGCCAAATATCAAACTCCGTTAAGAAAAAGGCAGGGATGAAATAGAACGTATGGGGAGGCAACTTATCTTAAGTTAAACGCCCAACCTAAAATTCGGGTGTGTAATCACGCTGTTGCTGAGTTAAACCTGGAACGAAGGTTGATGTTTGTAACGTTGATGTGCTATGATTCTCTGTTAGTCGCTTATATCAAGGATGTGAATTCCGGCTCACTGAGGTATGTGTATTGTTGAAATTGTACAAAAGTTTGTTCAATTCATCTTTCTCGCGTTAACGAGGAAACACCACAAGGTTTAATGAAGTGTTTTGGGGCATCGGCCAGCTTTGAGTCTACTATGTCTTGCAAACTCTTGTCTTATAGCTTTTAACATCGTTGTATATAAATCTCTGTTGCATGTTAAGTCTTCCCAGGTATGCATGATAGGTTATATGAGTTATCTAGTATAACAACTATTAATTATCTTTGAAATCTTTCTGTAAGTATTTAATCTGAACATTATCATCGGAGTACTTGCTACTGCATTATCAAGTAACCGTGTTTTGAATTAAATGGGATGTTGATTTTTAGATCGTGCGTTAAAGCTAAGCCCATCTTATTATTCTTGTTCGCATTTCAGCAGCTGACAAAGGAACCTATGAAGGTAAAATCACTTGCCCTTTGGGCAGCAAGTTGACACGTTTCCGCATTTTATTTTGCTTAAACAGTCATGTTTTGCAGCTGATGAGGTTACCTGTGAAGATGAAATCACCTACCTCTTTGGACAACAGGTTGACACGTTTCCGCACATTGTTTTTTTTTGCTTGAATGTTACTTGAATGTTTTCATTGTACTTTAAGAGGGTTTGCCATAAGGCCTATTATCGCTGCAATATATCCTGACACCCTAATCCATATTCCTTTCCATTTATTGCCTTTTTATGGTCGGAGTCAGTGATACAATAAAGGAATGGAAATCGATAAGCATCCTTAGGTATTTAAGCAATTATACTGAACTGCTTGCACAAATGTATCAAGGACATCATACGGTCGAAGACAATTCATTAAGTATAATTCATCGTATAAAGTTTCATTTTGAAATCTATGAAGATTATAATGGCTTATATATTATTATTGTCAATGCTTCTTTTAATCTAAGTTGAGCTAGGTTTTGACATGATGTTCTCTCTTTACTTTGTCACTGTCGTTTATTCATGAACATACTTGTGAGATTTAGTTTTACAAAGGCGATTGAAATTCACTTAATTATTTGTTTGCTTGCCATGAACTGAGTCTGATATAGTATATGAGTATTAGATTTTGAGATATTTTTGTGATTTGTATCTTTATTAATTTTCCATCACTGTTCGGCTTTTTGTTCTTGTTTAAACATCCATGTTCTGAATCTGTGTGCATATACATATTTATTGTTTTATTGTGTAAAGTATGAACTCAACCCATATATTGCGTCACAATCATTGTGACACAAGAATCACACAATAAATAAGTCTAAAATTAAGTTGAACATCCTCAGAGAATCATGCTGCTTTCTGTCTATTTGATGCCACTTTCTCTTTTCATACTTTCAAGATATTTTCGATATATTGATTTGGATATATCGGATATATATATTTTTAGTTTATAACTGCTCGTAAGTTGCGTTTCGTTCAATTTTCGCCATATGTGTCACTATTCTTACTCATATGAAAAAACGAAACAAGAAGCAAGATAAGAAAATGTTACACAGTCTTAGACAGGCAAACACCTGTTGTAAACTTAAATTGTTCAAAAAACATTTGTAACATCTTATTTTCATGTCAAAACCAAGCTGTATGCTATTCAAAAGATGCATAAGAATACGTTTGAGACATACCTCTTAAATGTGATCAACGTGGCCGATTGGAGTCACTTGTAAAAATAAACTCATTATATTTGGGTTTTCGGGTAGTTAAAATGATCTGGATTGTTATCGAACACAAACCTTAGCGACGTTTAAAAATGGCGGATAAATAATAAAAACATTTATATTTTACGCCTGTTAGTCAGTTCAAATACAATATTTCAAACATGTAAATACATTTTATGTGATAGTATTGTCGTTTCTATATTTTCAATAGTATGATTTTTGATATCACTACCCAATTGTCTCGTGGGTCCGACTTACTGAGCGGTGCCAAATAGCCTAAAAACATTCGAGCAATATTTGGTTCTGTAATCGTCGAGCTTTGTATGCAAACAATATTCTAATAATGACTTTTTTATGTATGGGATCTATTGAAATGCGTTTTAATATATAATTTTAAAGACATTAAGTATTTGGGCTATGAAAACAGGATGTGTCGTACGGGCGTCGTAAAATTTAAATACGACTCTCAGAGGAGTCGACGGGATAACCAATGTTTTTATTTGTAGCAATACCTTTATCGTTAAACATGCCAATTGTCAATTTTATTACGGTCTGAATATTTAGTTCACCCGTTATTAAAACAATGATAATTTTTTATCGAAAAAACACCTGTCTATTCCACCTGCATAATAATATCAAATATAAACTTATGCTAATAATGATTGTGATTAAATGGGCTTTATGTGGTACTTTTCATTTGTATATGACAACACATAACATTCGAATTTGCTAAATTAAAAAAAATCGAAATTAAATATAGTGAAGATCCATATGTATCGTTAGTAAATTTTAAATCGTGCTGCACTATTCAATCATGATTTTTATAACAACAGGTTTACTTGTTCCAATGTCTAATTTGAACATATAATTTTATTGAGTTATTTATTCATATCTTAAGATTTGGTTAAGAAACGAAAAAATACAGCACAAAGATGTCGACTGAGAAGATAAAGGCCCAGGAGGCCAGGGATCTGTACGTACTCAAGCAAAAAGCTATACAATATTATGAAGAAAACAAGGTTCCACAAAAGATGGAGGAAATCCTAAACAGGACCTTTTATGACGCCCCAAACGACGTTTGTGGCCATATCGTGAGTATTGTTGTTTCAAAAATTAATTCCGACATAACTTATGCTTACTTAACATATTTAATTGAGTTTTATTACAATATTACTTTAATCATAAGCAAGTAAATATCAGCTTATACTTTAAGTGAAAGATAACTTGGACCGCTCTTATGCTAATTTTACTAATGGTCATATCATGCGTATTGTCCTTTCAAAACAATAATCCTGCCGTTACATATGCTAAATTAACCCATTTAATTGAGTGCAATTACAATTTCATCATAATTATAAACAAGTATAGGTCAGCTTATACTTGAACTCAACAATTTCTTGGTTTACCCTCAAGCTAATATTACTATGCAATTTGTCATATTCAAGTACCATTTCGATACATGCTATTTATATCTGCGTATTAAGATAATGATTTTGATACTTATTTCCAGGCAAATTATTTTGAGCAGTTTATGCTGACGCCTACTATTACAAAGGTAAAAATCATTTTAATACTTCGATACCATTGTACGTCCTAGTTACATTACTTATTGTTTTTTTTCTATTTGCATTGCTTTTTCTCGCGTTTTAGCCATGAGTCGAGCACCTATGTTCTCAATGAATACCTCACAAGTAAGAGTATCACTTTCAGAAAATGTAAAATGCAATCATTTTTTTTTGTATTTTTTATGTATGGTCAATTAAGATATAAAGGTAACGCAATCATATCATACTGCATTCTAGGTATTAGCTAGAGAAGTATTGGACAGTGCCGGACAAAGTTGTCTACAAGCTGAAGTATACGGTACGGTGAAGAACAATCAACAACTTCTCAGCACCACAACGGGTAACAGCGAGCCCTGCAAAACCGATGTATTTGCACTGAAACCAGACGAGAGGCAGACATTTGAAGAAGAATATCAGAAGAAAATGATGGACGCACTTAATATGCTTAGACACGATTTTAATGGGTCGCTCGTTGGCGCGGATCCATGCGAACAACAGAAGGCCGACGCTTGTTTAACGTAAGCAGATCAATCTCAAATGTATTTCAATGTCATTAACTACATGTATCCAATTTATGTCAGTAAAATAAAAGTTGTTTTTTCTTGAATATAATACAAAGAACACCATCAAGTAAACCTAGCTCATACTACTTTGAAAATATGATAATCTAGGTAAAAATTAATTAAAACAAAAATGATCTCCATTCAAATTTACTTTAAAAGACCTTAAAAGTCCATATATCTTATGTAATATATTCACTTTATGGAGAAGTAAGTCTTTCTATCTGCAAAAAAAGCAAAATTTTATAAATCATTTTTTTGAAGTGCGATGTAAATATAGATACATGCATAACATTTATATCGAGCTTATATTAAACACACTTGTTAGGTTATTACACAATTTGATATGCATTTATAATTTTGTATATTTACGTTTCTTTAGGGAAATCGTTACCAAAAGGCGACAGAAGGAAGACGAAGAAAAAGCTAAACTAAAAGAAGAGAATGAGCAACCGGAAATTCTGTCCCCTAAACCTGAATCTGTGTCACCGACAAAGGGCAAAAAATCCCCAAAGTTAGTGGTTATGCCATTGATCCTTTTAATAATAAGATACAGATTTTTTTCGCATACTTTTTCAATGACATGGTCGTCATTCATTGATTATAAACATACATATTGAAAAGCAAAACACTCGATAATGATCGGTTTATATAAAGCATGTAACATGGTCTAACAACGGACGCTATGAGTTGCCGACAAATATAGCTTAAAATTTCGAATCATAGATAATTAGACGTTTTTTTCTAACTTCTCATGTGCTGCGATTTCATTTATAAGGGGCGGCAAAGGTGGAAAGGGCGGCGGCAAGGAAGTGATCATTGTCCCCGACGAAGAACCGGAAACGTGGGTGTGTGGCTGTGAGGCGCTGAGTGTTGCATCGCAGGCCATTTGCGAGGCAGCGGCACATGTCAAGCGAGTACCCCTCTATCAGCATATTGCGGGGCTCAAGTTTGGTCAGGTGAGGATGTGTTCGATTCATGGCCAATTAATGGAATGGGCATTTATGTTATAACGAGAAATGCTATTGGTTGCTGCGAGGCACATAGTGCCAATTGCGACGCTTAAGTTAAGCTAGGTTTATGTGAGTAGCTGATATTTTTGTCACAAAATCTGTTGAATAGACAATAAATTATGAAATAAAAAGTACGAATATACCACTGGTGATTGTGATAACAAATGTTTTTATTTGCAAATTGAATGAAAAGTGTTGAGAAAAACAACATTGATTAAGTGTATATAGTAGCCAGTTTAAACGTTATGGTTGGTGCGCCAAATAATTGAGCGATTTGATATGAAGACCAATTCCATTTTGATATTAATTAAAATCCACCATATTCATTATCAATTTTATTTTCTGTATTAGGTTCCGAACTCCCTCAAACTTCCGTTGCCAGTAGCGACTATTCTGAGCAGTGGCAAACACCTGCCAGGCAAGCAAAACTATGTCACTGAATTCATGGTTGTGCCAAGGCCAGATATGCCGTATAATGAGGTGAATGATTTATTCATACGACGATATAAACACGTTAACTCCGAAGTTGTTTTGCAATGAAAATAAGCTTTCGTTAATTCGAACCCTAGAACTATAGATGAATTACTTGAAATTTCGGTTTAAACAATTCTATATTTCCGCCCTGAGCACCTTTAGTTGATTTCTTTTTGATATTGCTTTTTGTAGATAATCGAGCACATTTCAATTAATCAATACATTTTGTTTTCAGGCATTCAAACACATCAGTAAGATCTATCACCATTGTGCTCAATCCGTTTCCGCCAAAACCGGGGTAAGTCATCTTTTCAAACATTTTTTGATTAAAACAATATCTTTATGAACTTATCGGATCTGTATGTATCGCTTGAGTCAGGCCACAGACGGCAGACGGTCTCATCAATATGCTCTTATGTTTTGTATTTAGAAATGAGGCTTCCTAGAATTATAATAATGTTCATGTGTATATTCAGACTGTATCCATGTATTATACATTTTGTTTGTAGCATTTTGATGGCCAAGCGGTAATTTATAGTTTTAGTTATATGATAAGATATTGAAGTGGATATACATTCAGGCGCGGATCCAGAAAATGTTGAACAGGGGGGCGCAAACAGTATATATTATCAGACTGAACCGTGAGGGGGGGGGGGGCGCAAATTTATTTTTTGGTCTTACATATAAGGGCGAACAGGGGGGCGTGCGCCGGGGGCGCC
>LQRL01153751.1:12110-32021 GCA_001703475.1 Hydroides elegans
TTAAACACCAGGTTGATCGATAGAAAATTCGTTGATCATTATAATTAAAGATGTGGAAACTATTAAAAATTAGCATTGTATGATTAAATACTTGATAACACGTTTGGACAAAAAATAGCTTGTTTATTGTGTGTTATTTAAAACGAGTGCATTGTATATCTATCATTTAGAAAAAAACATTATGAACTTCTTATGGTTTGATTTAAACGTTTCAATGTTTTTCATCTACGTGTAAAGTACACTGAACTCATACATGTTTCACCACTGCCAACTATGGAGAAATATGATTATTGCAAAAAATAATTCTACATTTGTAATGCCATCATCACATAATCATCGTTTTTTTGCAGTTATATAAGTGACTTTTTCATTATAACCGCCATTTGATACACTTTGTCATTGATTAACACGTCCACTCATGTTCTTTTGAGTGTTTGTTTTTGGGTTATTGTGAGGCTTACTGTGAATGCCAATCCCGTGATTTACATAATCAACGTTAATTAACTTCAATAAACTAGCTTGTTTGGTCATTTATTGCATTCAAAACAGGTAAAGCGCCAATCATCTTCAATCAGCGGCACCTTTTTTGGCGAATTTTGCGAAGATTCTTGCGAACTCCAATGCGAAAATCAAGCTTACTGCGTCAGCACGTGCGAAAATTACTGCGCAAACACGTGCGAAGACACGTGTCAATCAGCCACGTGCATGAACTGCGGCGATCAGTGCGAAAACGCGTGCGAAGCGGCGTCAGCGAGTTGCGAATTGGCTTGTGATTTGTGCGAAAACACGTGCGCGACTTGTGCGAATATGTGCTGGATCGTGAACATGCAATGTCAAAACAGCGGCGCCCAATTGCTGGCTAGTTGTATTGACCAATGCGCCGGTGACGCAACGTGCACGGAAGTGTGCAACGGACAGAACACGATCCTTATTAACGAATGCAATGCAAATTACCAAGCATGCACGACCGGCTGTTCCAACCAATGCGCCACGTGTCAGCAGGAGTGTGCGCAGTGCGATGCGCAGGAAGCCACGTGCGAAATGGCCTGCGCAGTGTGCCCACCGCAGTGCACGAATTGCGATGAATGCGCGCAGACATGTGTGAATTGCTTCGCGAATTGTGAAAATGTGTGTGAAGATGTTTGTGAGGCGGAGTGCATGGCGAACGGCGGAAGTGACTTCGAACTGACCTGTCAGAGCAACCAAGGTATGAAAATGCGATTTATTTTCCCAATCACACAAAACCTCATAATGGCCTCCTGCTGGTCTAAAATTAACTAGCATGAGCATGAGGTAATGATGAGGTTTTGTGCAATTTGGGTTCAGAGTATTGATTGACTCACTTTCCCCCAAAACCTCATCCTTAGCTCATAGTGACCTAAATGAAACTCATACGAGGTCAGCGTGAGATCTAGTGAGTTTTTGTGAAAGCTAGGTAGAGTATTGATATAGCCGCATTTCACGGAAACCTCTTTATTAGGACACGGTGACCTTAATCAAACTGATACAAGGTCAGAGTGAGATTATTATAACTGTGTGCAATAATTTACACGTTATAATTCTTATATCAGGTACAACAAGGTACAGTATTGTGATTTTCAGTGTATTGATGTACCCACTTTTCAGCAAAACCTCAGCATTAGCTCATGGTGACCTAAAATAAACTCATGTGAGGTCTGTGTGAGGTAATGATGAGGTTGTATGCATTAATGTCCAATAATTTGCCATTTATAAACGTCGTCTGAGATGTTTAAGTAGTATTAGTAGATTCCATCGTTTCATTCTCTTTTCCCTATTGATATATAATTGTAAAAATTTTTTTTTTCAATTTGTCCACGCTGTCCTTATTATACAGATCTAATGGAAAAAATATACACGATTGTTTTGCAGTAGATTCTAAACCTTTGTTATATTTTTATTTGAATAAATTTTGCTTAATTTATTTATTATATTTAATTGCATTTTGAAATTTTTAAATTGTCCCGATACAAATCGCTGTCGCCGCAGAATGTACTAGATTGCTTTTTGTTCCGATTCATTAAAAACAATATTCAATTATTTTTTTGAAACTTGAAGATTGTGCCGATACGCATCGCTGTCACCGCGGCGTGTGTATGCCGTTTTGCGCTGAATGTATTTTCAATATATTTGATGATTTTTCAATCTTGCTTTTAAAAATATTTTATATTATTATTATTTTTTTGATGATTGTCCCGATACCCATCGCTGTCGCCGCCGCTCTACGTGCGGTTTCACTTGATTTTTTTCAATTTATTTTTCAACAAATTTTGAACATTTGATATTTATTTTATTTGAATAAATAACGTTATTTTTATAAATCATTGAATGATTTTTAAAATGAAATCTATTTAAATTTAACTTGAATTTAAAGATTGTCCCGATACGCATCGTTGTCGCCGTGGCCTGTGCGTTGAGTTTTGCGGAGATGGCTCGAGATGCGCGGCCGGAGAACGGTGTATCAAACGGGTGTGCAGGAATAACACGTGTGATAGCGCTGAGGATTGTGCCGCTGGTAAGTTTGAGTTTTGGTATTCATATTCACAAGTATTTGCACATGTTCATCTTTAGAAATAAGGCCAACAGTCATTTGAATCAATACGTATTAAATAATTTCTGGAGTGTTTGATTTTAAGTAGACAGTCATTTGAATCAAAAAGAGGAAATTACATGCAATGCATACATATTTATCATATGCTACAGAGATTTTAATAACGGAAGCATGATAATCGTTTAAGCGGATTTTAAACACCTTATTTGATCAGTAATGTCATCATGACGCAACAATGCTAATGTGTATAGGGTAATGCAACAACTAAATGGGCTGTGTCATGACGTTTATTCAAATATATAAGCTTTATATCATTTAACATTTTATTGTTATCATTCAGATGCTAGATGCGTCTCCGGCGAGTGTCTACCGCCCTCGGGCCAAAGGGCTTGTGTTAGTCATGCCCCAATATATACTGCATTTTACTATATATTTGTCTTCTTTTGAAAATAAGATGCCAGGTGCTTGCCTTTCATTGGTGTCTCCGGTGAGTGTCTGCCTCCCATATGTCAAGAAAACAACGAGTGTCCTAAGGGCATACACTAATAATTATTTCGATATATACTGCATTTTATTATTTGATTTTCTTCGTTTGAAATTCAGACGCCAGGTGCTTGCCTTTTATTGGTGTCTCCGGCGAGTGTCTACCTCCTTCGTGCCAAGAAAAAACGAGTGTCCCAAGTGCTGGCTACTCATGTAAAAAGCGAATACACGTTTTTTAATATATCGTGCATATACTTTATTATATAATTACATTTCAGATGCCAGGTGCCCGCTTTTCAACGGTGTCTACCGCCCTCGTGTCAAGAAAACAACGATTGTCCTAAAAGGTTATGCTAGTCATGCCCCTAGTATATATTGCATTTTACTATATCTTTGTCTTTTTTGATAATTCAGATGCCACATGTGTCATCGGCGAGTGTCTGCCTCCCTCGTGCCAAGAAAACAACGAGTGTCCCAAGGGTTGGCGCTGCCGTAGAAATGAAGGCAAATGTCGCAAGATCTGTGCCAATGATCCATTTTGTCCAGAGGAAGGCACTGCTTGTCTTAATGGACGAGTATGCTTGCCGACTGTAGCTGAGACACCTGCTGCCTAAAGATAACATTGAGGCAGGAGAACTTGAATCCGAACTTTAAAAACAACAAAAAAAAACTAAACGAGACAAAAAATAGAAGTTATTTGAATAAAATGCATGCACCCGCTTCCGGCCCCTAAATATTACACAGCAGCAGGAGTACTTATAGATGAACTTAAGTACTTAACGAATTCGTTTTTAAAAGTTATATGAGAAAAAAGTCCATTTTGATGTGAAAAGACCTGCTTTTACACTATTTTTAAATTATGAGACAAAGCCGCTGAGAAACTTTATCCTGTGGCATCAAAAACCGCCTAAGTAACAACACATTTCAATATGAATACTCACTGATTCCTTTGCAATACATTTACGAGGAAAGCCATTTTTATAGAAATATGTGCATATTACCGCCAAAGTACCAGCACTCTAAAATAAGAGTAAATCGGAAGAAGTGTTCGTTTGGAAAAAAAAACAAGCAAACGCTTCAATTATGGCCAGACATGACTCTTTAAGACTGATCCCTTTTTGCTAATAAATCGCGAGAATGATTATCTTTATAACAAAATTTCCTGAATGTTTAAGAAAGATATTTTTTATTATTTGATTACTTTAAGTGTTCTATGATAAGTGTATTATACAAAACTATTTTTGAAGGAATATTGAATAAAATTCGGGTATATGTATATTTGAGTCTGAAATTTGTTATAACAATATCATTGTTTTCACTGTTAGGTTTCATTGTTAGGTTGATTCACATTTATCGTTATAACATTTAAGTTGAAATAATGGACTTGCTTATGTTTTTGAATGCACGATGCAATTCTCACAGTAGTGTTACTAGATGTATGTAATAACAATTTTAACAAGATTTGAAGGCAATCACCTATATCCTTCTACATATTTGGTTATCAGAAAAACATAATTGTAATGCTTGCAAAAATATAAGAATGGAAATCGCCTTTATATATTGCTAAAATACTGTTGACAACTATTTATAGTAGGATATTATGCAAGTTTATATATAAAAATATACTATGTTTCATCCGACACAATGAAATCCTATCCTTTGACTGAAATAAATGAAATGTGAAAGCTGTTGGCTTTATTATGCAATGTTGAATTATGTTAAATGCAATTGTATTACTACATATACGTCATCGGAACAAGTAAAATCTACTTTTAATTTGATCATATATAAATAATACATCACATTATGACCCTCAACAAGTTTACAGGGACAATCAGCGATTTAAAGTTATTTTCAGTAAAAAAGGGAATCCAAACGTATGCTTTCACCCAAAGACACACGATTTGTTTATTTATTAAAAAATATGATAAAACTAAGTAATTTGATACACTAAAAGCTGGATGACAAGTTATTGCTTCAAAAACAGTTGAAACAATCGCTTGGTAACAATGAAAACATGGCATACGCAATGATAGACAAGCAAATCATTACAATAATCATTTCGCCATTTTAATGCACCCATCAAGTCCAAATATGTTGTTTCTGAGGCTGCTAAGGGTCTATAATAGGTTTTTATGTGTATCCCCATCCTGTTACTCATGGCCCCAACTCCTAAAAGTAGGTCCTGTCACCCAACGATGAAAACACATCTTGTTTTGACCGCAAAGGTCAAACCAATCAAAACCAGCGTTGTATAATATATTAATGGACAAAATGAGTAGTATTTGAGAGATTTTTTTATTTGTCAAAAAAATCGCAGACTCTAGTCACCATGTGATCCAATGTGCGAATTTAGTGACAGGACCTAAAGATGAGAGTTGAGAGATACTGGAAAATATGAAATATCCCATGACATGTTTCTATCTTTCGAACAATTGATTTAGGTAGTAGTGAACAAATATTCTCTTGAAATATGTGGAATGTATTGGTCCTAATTAAGTTGTACTGGCTTAAACTTTAATGAATAGCCACAATGTACTACTTGAACTGGCTTTCTAATTACATATAATCGATATTCTGAGATTTAACAGGGACTGATAATGTCATCTGGGCTGAATTTAAAGCCAATTCACCCATTTGTGAAACCATGCTGAAATGGCAATCTTTATTCACACAATTCAGTTGCTAAGGAAATGGTTACAAGAAAAGCATATCAAGTTTAAATTTCCCGCGGTTATGAAACAAGTCATACGAAAGTTTAGCCTTGCGATCCAGCTTTACACATTCATAAACTTTTAACTGGTGTGTTAATTAATTTAACAAATCGGTTTTAGTAAAGCAAGGTAGTGAAAACAACGAACTCTTTGTTTCATAACTAGGCAACATTTTGAGTCATTGTACGATTATTCCTACTTTTATTAAATGCATTATTTGCTTATTGGCGCACCTACAAATCAACGGTCTTATTATTTGTAAACACGGATATATTCAATTGTACACACACAAATACGCTCTAGATGAGTAATAAACTAAAGTAGATTTATGATTAGAGTTTGGCATATTTTAAATTTACAGTTTTTGAGTTTGTATGTGACTTAAAGCCATATATGAATGCTTTCTGAAAGTACTTTAATATGATTAATTGTGATGTGAAAGGAATAATTTCGCAGCTCAAAATTAAGAACTATTATTTGCTGAAGTAAAAACTTCAATATTTTTGCACTGGCAAGAAAAGCCCAATCGGCGCCAGTAAAGATATGCCAGCAAGAATATACACTCTAGGATGTTTCATGTCCCTCTAAGACTTTATATCCAATGTTGCAAACCAAATTTGGTTAAAGCATAATTTTTTGTGCATTCAATTGACAAAATTTCCTGATTTTCTGAAATAAAATCAAAGGAAATATTCATATTTTTCTTAACTGTGTGAATGCAAGCAAGAAATGTTCCAGCAGCACAACAACATTTTGGCAGAATACATCACTTGGTACTCCTGTTAACGAAGGTATGACGCGCTAACTGAGCAATAATAGTTTTACCATTTTTGTACGTATTCGTAACAGTTGTACGATTGTCGTTCGTATTCGTAACAGTTTTACTTAGTGGTATGGATATCGTAGTGGAGTGGTATCGATCATTAATTGAGAGACCTATGCACACTTTTCACATTGGTTAAAAGTATAATATTGATAATATTTACAAGCAAATATTGAAATCTTCAACCCTATAATTTATTTTACATGTTAGAAAAGATTGTCATACGAAATTATTTGCTGTTCAATGTTTGTGAATATAATATGCGTTTTGGTTGTTTCATACAAAGCCAAACGGAGAGTAAAACTTGAATTGTTTTCATATGACGTTACTTTCTTAAACCACTTGATAAGTATTACTCTATTTTTGCACAAAAAAAAGAAATATAATGGTTAGAAAAATATGACTATTCTAGAGATTTGATCATTATTGCTTACAAATACTGCTATTTATGGAGTACATACATTTATATAGTATAAAATAAATTTTGAATAACAATTCTATGAATGCATGCAGTTCTATTGAGCATGGTTGCCTTACTACATAAACATTCAACACTGAAACTGAAATAAATTAAGATTGAATTATTATACATTAAACGCTGCCAGGCATACATTTACTAGCTCAATAAAAAATATCATCGATTTCTTTGAGTCTGTGACATTAGGGTACTGCGATTTTAATATCAACCTTAGAATTATTGTTTTATTTTATTGCGAGACAACCCGATAGATATTTGATGTATTTTGATATGATTTGCATTTATGTCACTTATTTTGGGCTCTATGGTTTATTCTAAGATTTTGGTTTTGCTTCTATGAGGCTTTATATAGAATGAGGCCCTGCTTACATTCAATGAGCTATATTCGTCGCCACTTGCGATTTTCGTCGCTACTTGCAATTTTCACTGTTTTCTTTGTAATTGGTTTAAGGAAAAATCACGTCGCTCCTTGCAATGTCAAAAAATTCAAATGTTATATTTTCTTTGAGGTAATCATCGCTTGTTTTACAAATAGCTTGGCGCGATGATTGCCGCAAGTGGCGATTTTTGTCGCTAGGAGCGATGAATGCCAAATAATGCAATGTAAAATGAATGGGGAAATATAGAAATTTCAAGATTTCTAGTGAATGTAATTACTAAAATCTACAGCAGGGTCAAAAAATTGTAAAATGCGGTTGGTTACCCGGAATTCTAGTGGTTCTGTATATACCATTAACACAATAGTCCTGTGTGGTTTCCCACTGAAAATGGCTCCCGTGGGAAAAGCGTGTTAAATCTTTTTATTATATATTTTCTGAAAGGTATATATGTAAAGATTATTTTTACACATGTTACAAATTTTTATTTGGACATTTTGTTGGTAAATATTACGATGACCGAAAGGTGGTATTTACCGGTTGGGAGCTGTACATTATTTGCTATACCACCATAACTACGCATTTTATCATTTGTTATACAACCATATCTACGCATCTTATTATTTGAAGCATTACTGAATTAATGATGAGTATATTTCTCGGTATCAAACTTATCTAGTAAAATAATGATTACAAACTGAATTTCGCGTTTCTATGGCTGATAGGTAAATTATTGGATCAAATGAGTCTCATATATATCACTTATCATATATTGTCTCTATACTTTTATCTTAGTACATATGAGCAGCAAATTATCATAAGTATAATAAATTAATCTTATTTGATGTTTGGGGAGATGATTTTATGATGTCCGATAAGTGTTATTTGTTAAAAAATATATAACCTTTGTGATCAAAGATATAAGATATAGATAGATATAAACCATATTAAATGAAATGTCAGTGCGATTAGGCTAAATAATTGCTTTGTGATCAAAGATATAAGATATAGATAGATATAAACCATATTAAATGAAATATCAGTGCGATTAGGCTCAATATTTATTTTCTTCCTAGCTCAGCCAATAGTAACAAACAGAAATAGCGATGGCCGGAAAGAACGTTTCATATCTAATGTGCATAAGATACTCGGGTCTTTTGTATTCAATTTTACAAAAACAAATCGTATCTCATGATGCACCCACAGACCAACAGCTTTCTCAGCAAGACGGGGTTGACCGGTGGGACATGCCCGTTCAAGGTTTTTGCTCGTGACACTTCTTGTTTAGTTTATTTTAGCCTCGGTATCCACATTTTAAAATGCTTTTAATTTTGCAAAATTCCTCAAACCTTCATGCTCAATCACTCTTAATATATGATTAGTAAGGAGATGAATGGGTTACGACGATAGTACATCCATGTTTTGACCCTCTTCTTATCTGTATTTATTCAGATTCTCCTTGCGTGCGTCCTAAAGACTGACCGGTTCTAATAGAATCCCTGTAATTAATGTAATTACACTTTATCATAGTGTATGAAGAATGTGTATAAATCTTGCTTTTCTTGATATCTTTCGCCTAGGAGATTAGATATGTGTTGTCTTTCCTTTCTTTAATCTCCTCTGATTTTGGCATATTTGAAGATCGATTGATGTGCCGCTTTGATATAGGATTATCGTGAACAATAGTTTGTTCACGTGAACAATAAGACGTCTGAGGGTCAGAAATCAGTGTACTCAACATCACGCGCCTTAAATCTCGTAACATAGCTCGGTGATTGTGTCAAAGGAATTAATGTCTTTTCTGACCGTCTTCTTTAGGATAGTCGAGCCTCCTGTGCTATCAATTTGTGAAGTATATTCTCATTGATATTCGACAAGTTTTCTATTTTATAGGCTCTTAAGAAACTTCATAGGTTCATAAGAAACTCTTCAGTTTTGCATTGTCTCCAGGATCAATGGATAACACCCGTTCATATTTTTTTGCGAAACAACAGTTACCTGTTCCTTTTCATTCTCTTATTAATCATTTACAATGTAAGGCTAACTGCTGGCCAAAGCGTACCCTATTTTCTCGACTATCAGATAGGCTCGTCGAATTAAGTCCCACCAAACCGCCGGTTAGGGTCATACCAATATCATACACGATAACAAATAGAACAAGCCTCTAGGCTATTCAACGCCTGAATACACGCTTGTACAACACAAACAAGACCAATCACTATGGTCTCATGTCCAAATGATAAATAACTAAGATTACATTGTTGCACTCTAACCGCATACTGCTACGTAGACCCATGGGTGTACAAGACCATGTTTCATGCCTTAAGAGCCTACTTGCAAAATCAACGCAACAAACAAACAAGACAATCAATGCTAGAACCTTTCGAACCTTTCACTTATACCAGTCGTTCCTCATCGTCACCCAGACCCACCCGGGAGTCCCCTAGTCTGCTTCTCAAACGCAGCCAAATTTGCCTGACTGTCAATCCACAGAAATAGGGAAATCAGATATACAAATAAATATGATGTAACAGAACTCAAAACAACACTGCACTGCATGCTCTGACTGCTTGATTAATAACGATAAATAATTTATCATATCCGGCCATCATAATTAAAATTAAATTTTATAATATAATAGCACCTCATTGTATAAAGCATGCGTTTTAGCTACGATACATTTACAAATTAGTTTCATTTGCACTATCACATGGCAAATGCTAAATAAATTCCTTTTTTTACACTCGACAATCACTTATAGGCATTATTAATATGTTTCTATAGATAATTCAATGCTAGATTGTGTATGCACTGTGCACTTTCTGTTTGCACCAAAGTAATCAATTAAAGTAAGGGAATATTGATTTGATTTTTACATTTAATCTTTTTCTATTTTGCCAAAGGTAATTGTCCATATCGGCCAACGTAATTGTAATCAAAATCTTTCATTCAACCAAAAGTGTTTAATATATACATATGTGCAAAATATACCTTCATTTGCATTAGCCAATGATAATTAATCTAAATGCAGTGTAATCTTTTTTTTTCAAAAGAAATGGACTTATCGGCCTCCGTATTATGATTTTTTACATACTTTGCTATCTATGATTTCGTAGGTATCATGTTATTTCTATTTGAAAGCGTTTCAATTAGGATGTTTTAATCATGATTTTAGATAGAATACAAAACACATTCAATTATCAAAATTGTATTTTCTTATGGAATTATATAAGTTGTTATACCTACTTTCAAAGATGCACAAGATTGACTTAATGATGATGTTTACAAGAAATGCTTATCGTTATCATATGGCTATTAATCACTTAAGCGTTTCATGGCTGAATATTTAATTTGCAATTTATTTTACCTTCGCTATAACAAATGAATACATTAATGTGATTAATTGTTACACAACTGTTCTTTATTATGAAACAGGAAATCAAATCGACAAACGTAATATAGCGTTGACTTGTCTAACAAAACCGAGCGCCGAACGTTGCGTTGTTTTAAAATGCAATTGATTGTATTCGTAGATCCATGCGCTTTATGGCATTTTACGCTGAAATAAATGTGATTAAAAATATATATCTCCAATAATTGTCGAATGAAAATCCCTCCTAAGTCATCATCGGGCGTTCTTACGACGTTGTTTCTAATTCCCCGACTAAAAAGAACGTTCGGAAAACATTATTTGAAGAAAGAAAGAACTTTTTGTTGACGTTTCTCGAAGTCTTGCGGAGCGGGTCGGACAAAAAAAGCAACGTTTTTTTTAATGTTACACAGACTAACTTTGCTAAATGGGAATCTTAATTCGACATAATATATTACTATGGAGTTCAGTTGATAGCTATAAACTTATATTATAGTGATGATAAAAAAATCGGGAATAACTATAAAATCGAAGGGATAATCATTATCACAGGTAATACACTTTATGAAAGCCACTTAAATAGAATTAGGAATATATTTCTTTTTATAAAAAATGTGTTTGATTATAAAGATTTATTTAATTAAAAACAAATCTAGTATTTATTACTTGCAATAAACCAAATAAAAACTGATTACCAGGTTTTACTACATGATAAACTGTACTGCTCTGTCAAGCGATTTAGTAATGAATGTTTAAAAAAAACTCAATTTATAAAACTATTATTTCATCATCAACTTTATTTCTTTAAATAGATATAGTAAATATAATAACTACTGAAAGTGCGTGTTAGGGTAAATGCATTAATAATCAAGCGCTTATCACGTTTAAACAAAATATTTTACTATGTTTTGAAAAAATGTTAATTTCTCGTCGATTTGGTCATTTAGTCTTTTGGCTTATGGTGTGCAATACACTTCGAAAATGGAAATGAGTTAATAAGTATAAATGTTTAATATACATGTGAATTTGTAAGAATTGTCTTTTTGTTTCATATATTTTAGGTGGTGGGAAGATTTGCTGACACAGAAAAATAAGAATGAAGATAGAATTAGTTGTTATTGTTTTGAGTATATACCAGTTACAACCATCCAATTCTGCCAAGCGGGTAAGAGATAGCGATGGAGAGAGAGAGAGAGAGAACGAGAGTGAGAGAGAGAAAGAGAGAGAGAGAGAGAGAGAGAGATAGGAAAGAGAGTCAGGCAGGGTTTACTATATTTTCTTTGAATATCACTGTGCCGCAGAAAAATTCCACACACGCGTGCATTTACCCTAACTTAAAAATACCAAAATAGAACACATTAAATGTTTATGGGTGAATCCACGTAAATTTGACATTGGAAGGAAGAAATAAAATTCAAATGTTTTTTTTTTATGGTGCTGAAAATATATTTTGATGTTTAAAATTGTCAGATAATATAGAAATACATTTTATTCAGGCGTTAACTGGTGAGATCGGACAAACAATTTCAGCATTTTAATGCACATAAAAGCCAAAATTAGACCGAAATCTGAAATAATTCCCAGATTTTCGTGCCAATTTTGGTCTCTAAAACAGCAAAATCAATTTACCACAAGGGCACATCCATTAACATATTTCACGCCTTTCTCCCATGTTTAGTTTTCATTATTTCTCCGTTTTTGTAAGATGGTGTCATAAATTACAGTTTCTAGTCATTATAACCCAATGACAATAAATCACCATTAATGTGACCGTTCATTCATTTTAAACGTTTCTTATCTGCAACCCTTAAAATTGTAAGTCATTTGTCATTGTTTTTGGTTTAAATAAGTACAAAAAACGTTGATAGGTCATGAAGAGCGTTAAAATACATTGCATCATTGTCGATAATGATTTCAATCATCTCATATTTTAAAGAAAAGGCGAGAGTGGGTGGCTTCTTCCACTATTTTCGCCTTTAAAATGTCATATACTCATCGATTGTAACACGCCATATTTTATAAACAAAAAAAAACATTATTTTTTTTTATACATACATGTTTAAAATAAAAACAACGTTGCGAAATGCATAATTGCTTTTTTTTTGCTATATTATCACTGCTCAATATCCATTGGCAGTTGTTTCGAGATTTCCCATAATCCATTGGTTTGATGTTATTTACAGTTATTTTAAAGTCTTGTTTTTCGTTTGATTGATTGCACATTAAAATAATCTGTGTCAAATCTGTTTTTAAAAAAAATCACGTTTTACCGCTTCAACTCAAATATTCCCACACTGTAAATGGCTGGACCTACATGCCTGAAGAATACATAATTTTGTACGATTGCAGTCTCAACTTTTAACCATTTCGAAACAATGAAATATTGCTAGATTCAAAAGTCAATATTTAAATTCAATTCGAAACAATCATTTTATAATCAGATAGAGTCGAAAAAAAAAAACATTTAAGTTAACTTTTCCATTTCCATTTATATTTCCAGTCGAAACGCGACGACGTTTCCGCCGCCTGTCAGGACAAATGCTCAACCAACTGCGCCAACCTGTTCTACTGCACCGCTTCATGCGCACAGGAATGCGGTTCCGAATGCTTCACGAACTGCCTCCACTGTTCCGCATGCCAAGATGGCTGTTCCACCGAATGTTCCGTTTCGCGCAGTGATATCAACGCATGCGCAAATCCGGACTGTTTGGATTGTGAGGACCAATGTGATGACTGTATAGATGAATGTGAGGAACCGTGTCAGTGGGATTGCCGGGTGGTAGCGGACGCCATGTTGGATACATGTGAGGCTGAATGTCAGGGTCGTTGTCAGGGAGAGGTGGACGCTGATGGACAGTGTATGGGAGATTGTGAGATGGGCTGTGAGAGTGAGGCGGAGAATGCGGAGAGGGAGTGTGTTGGTGGATGTGGACCTGATTGTGTCCAGGCGTGTCAGCCAAGTTGTGATCCGTGTTTGGCCATATGTGGGGGATGTGAGCAGGAAAAGTGTTTGCAGGAGTGTGGAAGAAATTGTGAGGAATATTGTGAGGCATGTGAACCGTGTGATGAGATGTGTTATAATTGTGTGGAGTTTTGTGAGCAGGGCAGGTGGGAGGGATGTATGGATTATTGTGTTGAGGAGGAATGTGCTGTGGAAGAAGATGAGGAGGGAATTGGAGGGGAAGGAGAGGGTGAGAATGAAGGTGAAGGAGAGACGGAAGGTGAGGGACAAGGGCAAGGCGAAGAAAATGAGGGAAATGAGGAAGAAGTAGAAAATTCAGGAGCGGAAGAAGAAGAAGAAGAAGAGGGAGAGGGAGAGGGAGAGGGGGAAGGGGAGGAGGAAAGTTCAGGAACGGGAGAAGAGACCAATGAGGGAGAAGGGGAAGGAACAGAGGCAGAGGAAGAAGGAGAGAGTGGAGTAGAAGGAGAGACGGAAGGAGAAGGTGAAGGAGGGGAGGGAAATTCAGGGTGCGGGATAGAAGAAGAAGAAGAAGAAGAAGAAGAAGAAGAAGAAGAAGAAGAAGAAGAAGAAGAAGAAGAAGAAGAAGAAGAAGAAGAAGAAGAAGAAGAAGAAGAAGAAGAGGAAGAAGAAGAACAAAATCCCATTTTCATCACATGTCAAAGAAACGGCGACTGCCCCGACAACTACAAATGCAAAAACGACCAATGCGTACAACTCTGCGAAATCGATTCTAACAGTCCCCCGTGCCCAAATGGCTTCAGATGCCAGGGCAAGATCTGCGTGCAATGTGAATGTATGTCAAATGCTGATTGTGGAAATGGGAATTATTGTGACGATATGGGAACATGTGTTCCGGATTCGTGTTCTCGTCATAAACAATGTCCTTTTAATTACAGATGTAAGAAACATAAGTGTGCGCGAAAGTGTGAGAACAGTGATGAATGTGGAGGGAGCATGGAATGTGACGGAAGGCTGTGTGTCTAAAAAATGTCTAAATTCAAATTTAAGGGTTCAGTACAACATTGTGTAATTTTAAGGCGCGTTCATGCAAACAAAAAAAGCCCGTCAATTAAAGCTAGAAAACCGAAACCTCATAAGTTCATTTTGTACTAATCAAAACAATTTATCCCGATTGTTCACGCAAAATATCCGGCTTTTCCCATCATTTTCGAGTTTTTCTTTACATGAACGAGGCCTTAAGTGAATGGTTTCGCGCATTAAGGTATTAACTCCAGTATCACTCTGCTGGATATTCGGAGAATGTCGTAGGAATATCGATTTAAGATAAATGTCACATGATAAATCTTTTTTCATCCGTGATAAGCAATTAATATGTAAGGGAAATTCATTATAATGGATTGACCATTTGTATATAAATTTAGTTTGAGATAAATGACAATTCATCGATAGTTTTTTTCCACATATAATGAAATTATGGTGTAAACAGGGTATCTACTTTCTCGGGATATTTCAAGTGCTTAAGAATTTTGTTATCGAATAATATATTTATTTAACACTTATATTTGACAAAAAATATATAATTTGGTTTCATATATGTTTATCATTAGCCTCAATAAATTTGTATCAAACTGTGTTCGTTTTATTTTTTAACACATTGAAAAGTATTCAAATATCATTTTCTCCAGGAATGATATCCAGTTAATGTGAAATAAACGTGACAAGAACAAAACAACATAAAGCATAAACACTATCAATTTAACGCACTCATTCATTACACTCATTTATTGTGGTTCTTAAAATATTCACATTTTCAATCGATTAAAATTAAGGCATGTAAAGTTGGAAATAAAACATATTACCATAAAGTCAGAAGGTCTTGTAAATATCACCAAACCATACACTTGTCACATTCACTGTCGTCGCTTATTGACATCACGTCCGCTTAACGTCGTTTTTAACGTCCGCAACAAAAATGCCGTCGAGAAAACTCTCATAGAGGGAAATTAGAATTCTCACGGCGATCGGTGACGTCTTGCCTGGTTAGAAGCTAGTTTTGTAATCTTTCGTCATTTGCTATATTTCAACAATCGCCAGGAGCAAATTTTCATCCCATTCAGTGCTTGTTAATCGCTATTGATTTAAGTCAAAGATGTACAGATACATTCGACAAATTGGCATATACAGTGGCGCGCGGTCCTAACTTCTCGATTTCCCCAACGTTAAGCGTGTAGCATTTAGCGTTTAACGTTCAAGGGTTTAGCGTGTCACGTTAAGCGTTTGTGTGTTTTAGCGTTTAAGGGTTTACCGTTAATCGTTTGTGCGTTTAACATGTATCGCTGTCCACGAGAAGTTAGAAATGCGCGCGACTGTACATGTACATGTGCTTCCGAAATAAACCTAGCATAAATTTTATGACGTTAAACATTTTTAAAACATATGATTTTGATGGACCTCTCCATTTGTTTTAAAGAATAGAGTACTAATGAGATTACTCTCTCCCAATATTTTGCCAAAATTTACGAGTGCACCTAACTGCAATTAAGTTGAACCATGATGATGAATGATTTATCACCGAAAAAAACAAGACGAACGTTGAATGATATATTGTTAAAATTTCCCTTAAGACTTCTTAAAAGAATCTTCTCAATGTATATATTTTCTAAATATCTTTCTATACTTATATGTTTATTAGCATATTTGTAAGTTATATATGTATAAATATCTTTAAAAGATTATATTGGTGACTTTTAAACACTCATAAAATCTATTTCCAATGCTTTGGGTGATTTATTAATTAAAACGACCGACAGTTGCAATATAGACATAATAAACCCAATTCCCAAGTGGGGCAAACATATTTTAGCTATTTAGATGTGTGTAAAAAAAAAACAAGTTATAAAAAAGTTACATCATGGCACTGATAACGTGTCTACTAGTGAAGGGTTGTGTGCATAATGATACTTAAAAACAATTTTCATAAAGTTGCTAATTTCAAATGTACTACGCGACTCCTATTCTATGATAAATGTCAAAATCAAAGGTAATAAGGGACCAGAAACATTATTTCTTCTAGAATATTTATAAGAATTTGATCGATAATTTACATAAAATGAGAATCTAATTAAATTTGCAAAAATAATCCACTAGGTACCCTTGCGCACAGAACTCTTTCTGGAAAACCCGTGTGTTGATTTTCGATAACATTCACCTATTATTTACTCTCGCTCAGCGTTTAAGATATCATCTCAGCGGGCTGTGATATGATGATCATGATGATATATGAACTTGTCGCGTTTACAGCTTCGTCCTGTGCACATATGATTATGGCTGTGATATAGAGGAGATTAATTGATTTTATAAATGACAATCTTGGAAATATACCAAGACCTTCCTGGATAAACATGTAGTTCTGATATGATATTAAACGTGCCTTTTTGATAACTGATTGTTTTTTATTGCATTCAACCTATAAATGATAACATATATTGGCGATATTGGCTCATCATAAGAATCATTATTCTAAATACAACGGTTTATGGAAATAAATGCATGCACATTTAATTCATGTATAACTTTGTATATGAAATGAAAAACAAAAAGCATCTTATATCAAACAGTAATTCAATCATAACTTATTTGCAAAAAAAACTATGAAATAAAGATTCAGTTCAAAAGTGTAGACCTTAAGGCAAATGTATGTACGAAACCTTTTATTTTTTTAATTTAACAAATGTATATATGACAAAATAATATGTCAAATGTCATTCTAATGATGAGTAGCGATTTATTTATATATATCGTAGAGTAACGGATACATGTACATCGTACCCCTCAAAAACAATTTAATACTAAAAATTCAATTTTTAGCTTAAAAATCAGAACAAAATTCCCAAATGTTTCTGCAAAAACCTTGTTTTCTATTATGTATCAGTCGCAATCCTAGATCATGCTGAGTAGGTCGTACTCAAATGAAGGGTCCCGTGAATATTGATACTAAGTTGAATGTGTGTTTTGAGAATAAAAACGCCTTTATCATTTGGAAATGGTCCATCGTATATCAAATTAATATCGTTTGTAAAGAGAATGTTCGTTAGGATAGATATAAAGGTTTTGCTTTAGCGTTAAAACTTTTATTGAGAGTAGGATGACATATTTTAAATCTCAGCTAGTGCACAAACTTATCCTTTTGACTTATGACCTTTATACACGGAACCCTTGAAATATATTCAGGGAAGCCCATAAGTTAGCATACTGCATGTGACATGAATGATATAAGAGCATTTCTTTTTAATATTGAACACAACAATATATCGCGCTCAAAAACAATTTGCAGTCAAAAATTCAACCTTAGATTTTAAAAATCATATGTAAATTTCCATATGTTTCTACAAAAACATGTTTGGATTTTTCTCCCTATATCATGTGAAGGGGTCTATGCATAAAGGCTATGGTGTGTTATCGGTGTTTATTCCAAAATCGACGAAAAATATTCTCATATAGAGAACTCTTTACATTTTGTTCTCACAAACATGTCGTTACTATATATTCAGAGGTTTGAGCTAGTAAGGACGCCTGTATCAATCGTCATGTGAACACGAATTCAAAAGCAAACCAATACATTTTGGAATTAGTACCTTAGCATTTTGGAATTAGTACCTTAGCACCATTTTGGAATTAGTACTTTAGCACCTGGATGCATAGACCCCTTCAAGTATATGCAGGGTGGGCCATTAGTTGACATTTGTCTTACACATGATGTAAGATTATTTCTTTTACACATGTATATTACATGATACAACTATGGAACTGGGCACATTGTAATCGAAATTTCAACTCTTAATTGAAAAAAATATATGAAAATTCCCATTTCTCTCTACAAAAACATGTTTTCTTTTTTCCTCATATACTGTCCTAGATCATGCGAATTAAAGGGTTCCATGCTTAATGGTTCAAAGTCGGTTATTTAGTATTTTGATAGATTTCCTTATTATAACAAATTTATAAAGATAATTCGTAATAAACATATTTGTGATAAAACAGTTCGATTTTGTCAAAGATTAGGACACATTAGGATTGACGCTTAGACTTTAATCTCATTGCAAACCTGCTCTTTATTTAATTCCTTGTTGAGTTAATAACTTTATATACGGAACCCTTTTCAATGTGAGTATGCAATGATAAATAACTGGAAACTTCCCTCTAGTAAAAATGATTAACTAATTTGACGTTTAAGCTAAATAGCAGTTTTATATATCAATAAATAAGACTTATGTCCCGGTAAGCATATTTTCCTTTGTTCTTTCAGTGCCAATATATAACTAATTCCCCTGCTTCTGCGGGTAATTACTAAAGCAGGGCTGTCTCCCGAGAAACAATTGATGATTAATTGAGTACTTTGTGACACATATGTCACTATCGGTGACATGGATTAAAATGCTAAGGGCCTGGACACATTTAAAGCGTTTCTGAGTTTCTCATATTTTCAAAGACCTCCTTAGTATACGGTCACATTAGAAGCTTTTTCGAGTTTTTTTCACACAAATCATGTCTAATGTATTCCTTATGAGTTAGTTCAATCAGAATATAACCACGCGCTTCTTTTTAAGAAGCTAGTTGAGTTTAGATTGCCAAAAAAAAACATTTGAAGACGGTGTTTTTCAGAAAAAAATCCCGGAACTCTACCTATGTGGCCAGGCCATTTAAGCAATTGAAACCAAAAGCTTTTTATGCTTATTTATTTAAGAGAGATGCTGCTTATAGTTTCCTAAAATAAATCGTTTAAAAAGCACAGTTTCTAATGAAAAACAATTCATGCGGCCAGACCCTTAAATGATACGTGTACAGCGACTTTTTTTTATCCAATCTTATTTTGTTATTGTCTATAAATTGTTCTATCCTCTATTTCTTTATAATATACTTTATATATTTTTTCAAGCATATTTATCAGCTCTTAAAAACGAAGACGCTTTAGATATCCATGATAATCATTTATTGATGTGATCACCCTAAACACGAATTGTAAAATGACAGAAATCCTTTCTGTTGATCTATTTAAACATTGTGTTTTTTTACTAAAACAGCTGCTCATGTAATAGCGAAAGGCTCGACTCATGAATTGCAATTACGGACCGTCGCTAATTAGCAACCTTCAATTTCTTAAGAAACCTGGAAATA
>LQRL01153766.1:445-16998 GCA_001703475.1 Hydroides elegans
TACCTTTGTGGAGCTTGTGTGAAAAAATGTGAAAAACACAATCTCCAATATGTAAAATTCATTTGACTTTTATTGAGTTAAATGTGTCAAATTTTCCAAATGATACATATAGTTAATTCTAAAACTGTAGAAAAAGAACTTACTTTCGCCCAGGAGAACATTCTCCTCCGATTGGGATAGGGATCCGATATCCATTATATTTTGTTCTAAAAATAAAATAAACATTATCCGAGAAATATATCGGGGTACCGAAAAAAATATATAATTAAATTTACATCATTCTTAATGATAAAAAAACACGCTCTAAAAAATATCCGACAATATCAAAACCAACCTTACGCATATATCCTTTTAACTACAAATGAAAATTAATATATTTAAGTGTATCGGTTGTTAGGTAGTCGGATCCATATTCTAAGATTAGCATGCCGACATTGGTGAATCCTTTATGTTTTTTCATTGAGTACAATATGATTTCTTTCCTCACGGAATAGGTAAAATAGCGCGTAAAGAAACACATACCAAAGGTCTGTCAACATAAACAAAATTTTGTTGCAGCCCAGTACTTGCATATCCTAAAAGATTAGCCTCTTTTTTATATCTACACTATTTTTTTATTTATAAAACCAACATGTCTATAATAATATAGCATCAATATATAAGGAGCAAACAGTTTATATTGCCCTTCAACTTGATTTACGAAGTCTTTCAAAATTAACGCTTATAACTTATCAATCTTAATATTTAGAATTTCCCATCAAATTTATACATGATGCAAATAAGTTATTAGTTGTAGTTGCCAACCGAGCGTAGTGCCCCAGGTTACATTTCTCCTATATTAGACTATCACATACCTGGGATAGTACGCTCGGTTGACAATCCCTTTATTCTTTTATTGAGTCACAGCAAGAAACATCATACAACCTAACAACAGTCCACTAAAATTGAGAAACCTACCATTATCATATGTATCGACGATATATCAACGCATATATGAATTAGTCCAATCCATGCAATTGAAAAAATATATATATATGAAATTGTGAAAGGAATTTTGAGCTATGGATTAAGCGGTATATTTCCATCCCTCATATCTCCTGATAAATTTCGTTTATTTCGCCTATCCACGATTGTTGTCCGCGTATAATGATTGTTGTAAAGCACTACGAACACTAGAATACAAAACGAATTAACTTTACACATGACATTTATGTCATTTATTTTAATGGTTCCGCTCATAAAACTGATACTTTATAAATTCGTTCTGTTGATAAAGTAATATGCCATATTTTTAAATCCTTTAATTTTTCGGCTTTTGTCATATTACCATTTTCGCAAATACACTTATTCTCATCTCCATCAATCAAAGTTTAGACATGATTTATTAGAAAGAGCATCAATATGCAAAAAAACACACATTTTAAATCATGTAAGATTTTGAAATAATGAACTGCAAACAGTTAAGCATTAGTTTGATTTTTTATTCATTTTACAAAAAGATTTACCATAAGAAGATATGAACACATTGGTTTTATTTGAAAAGTATTGCTTCTTTATTTCTGGAAGCACAACTCCATATTTCGGCAGTATTCTACCGCAATAACCCTGGTATAGCAATAACGATATCCGTAGGAATGCGTTCACACTGGTTCGGTAATAAAGCAGAATCATATGCCGCGTATATATGATATCCTGCAGCACCTGGTGAATCTCGACGCGGTCAAAAGGAATATGGTGATAGATAAGAAAATTTGATGTTCAACAATCCAGTGATGTACTGTTCTGTCGATGGTTTGATACATATGACATACATTTTGTGGATGCCAATCGCGTATGACATTTTAAAAAGGATTGATTTGCTTTGCTTTTAAGTCCAATATTAGAATGTAACGGGAACTTATACGCTTGTTCAATCATTTCACCCTCCTCTTGATTTGAAGACACGAAGGCATTTATTCACCCCAATCTCCATCCCTGCTCATGAGCTAGTGGAAGCAATGGTAGGTGAATAAGTTAGTTTCTTACTTGGAGAGGCAGATAAAAATGGTTCTAAATCAGGTGAATACACAGTCTTACATGATTTTTGTTTCTCGGAACCGAGAATGTCAGATTGCAAACTTGTTGAGCGAGCCAATTCCTAATGGTTGTAGGTTTTTTCACCAGTGCTTGTTTAAAGATCTGTATTGACAGTTGACTCTTTGACTTTGCTATAGTTACTCATTTGATCGGATTCGTAATTTGTAGGAGTCGCCATTTCTTAAGGTTTTTTTTGCTACAAGGGGGACCCCCAGCTTTGCACAAATTGTCAAGTTCCTGTTTGGAAGGATGTCTAAAAAGGATTTACTGGTGTCTATTCCCCTACAGAAATCTTCAGTGTGTGCATTGTGAGATTTGACTTTCTGTATGGGGATATATCTCACAATTTTGGCGAAAGTGCCTTCCCGATACTTCAACGATAAATTGGAAGTTGTTAGCAGAAAAAGAAGTACTGTTGAAATTCGATTTCATTCATTTGGGATTTCATATCCTCTAGTGACTTGTCGAAAAAATTTAACCTGAAAGCTTATGAGATCAGATTCCATCATAATGCAAATCAACAACTCGGGCTCTGATAAAACGTGGTACCCTCCTTGCAATAGACTGGTCAGGTCTTCCCGCACATAATTAAATGCGAATCATAATTTGTTACCCCATTAAACACAACTACAATCTTGTAATTTATAGCTGCGTGTTTTAGGTTACATGTATTGCTTAGCGCAAAACGATAACTAGATGTCAAATGACAGTGGTTGGGCAGGTCTACTACCCCAATATCCACACATTTGTATTGGTCCCAAAAACTATTACCTTAAGTAATCCGCTATCATATTCCTCTGATGGTTATGGGAGATGTTCTACTTACTGTACCATAAAAAACAAGGAAAATCCTTGAACAGAAAAAAAAACACATCAGGTTTGGATAACCTTTATCTTTTTGCAAAATCCTTTCCTTTCAACATAAGGAAAGCACAATACATGTTATTCTGGGACAACTAACCATCTAAGTCCTACTTTACCGAACCATTACTCAACATGTGCGGGGCTATTCATAAAGCGGTTTTCGTTGTTGACCACATTACATATGTATTGTATCAATTTTCATTAGTTACGTCTTATTGTTATAATAATATTATACCTATATCGAAAAGACATATATATATGTATGTCATTGCATGCTTATACAATTAATTATCTACTGAAATTTCACCGCAAAGAGGAAAAACACAAGTATTAGAAAATTAATTTTAACTCCATCGTAAACTAATTTGAATATCCATATCCATAAATATATACACTAATAATCATTATTTATAATTTTTAAAGCCTTATCTATAAAATTCCAAACCTTTTTATCATCGCTGCCACGCCAAAACTACCATATATGATATTAAGGAATCGTCCAATATTACGCCAACGAGCACAAATCTCAGGATTCATAATATTTTCTAGTATTTTTATTAAGTACAATATAGTCGTAACAAGATAAAAAATCTAATTTTGTATTGCTTTTGTTTTGTCCGAAACGAAGGGACGTTTCACCCTGAAAAGAATAAATATCTAATTACATTTCAATATAGATTATTTTAAACATACATATAAACCTATCATTCAAATCTTATTGAAAAATTATAGAGTTAAATTATATCGATAAATGTTATTTAACTTTAAATTGACATATCTTCAAACAATTAAATGTCTCGCCCTTACCCAAATCATAACGGTGTTTCGTATACAAACCGAGACAAAACTACAGAATAATAGTTTTTGAAGTTGACAGTAAAACGACCGAATAAGTGGCAGGAGATAATTTAAACCCTTTATTGGCTCACGTACATGGTTTAGTTAAAAAATATAAAATTTAATGGTTGAATTGTGTTAAACGAATTGTTGCCAAATGATATCAGACAGAATCTCAACAGAGCTGTCAGCGTCATTGTAGGAATTTATTCATAAGATCTTTTTCTTATCTACCTTTAGGAAGAGCGACCGTGCCAAAGGAAGAGCGGCTTGTTGAGTGGCCAATGTCTTTGTGATATAGTAATGTGTGTAATATAGTAAAATCAATATATGAGTACATTAATATATAATATATTTCCAATAAATGTATACATATAGGGACATAATTGTCTTAGCGACGGTGCCAAATGAAGAGCGGTTTGTTTATTGATCAATGCATTTTTGACATATGTTCATATGTCGATCACACATAGTTTCAAAATATTGCAGGATATATAGTAATCATGGCTTATTTAAATATGTGTATTATTTTCGGATTATTTTATATAGCCATTTGGTCAGGTTGAAGTAACGTTATTATGACGGTGTGGTTCCTTTCAAAGGTATTGTCACCCGAACGGAATTTAGTTAGTATATAACCAGGCTATGTAATACTTGTTATATTTATAGATAGTTATAACAAATATAACTAGTTCACTGTGTATTAAGCGCATTTAGACATTTCAAAAATTTGTAACTGGTGTAAACCTCATAATTGTTATATATCTAAAACATACTTTAAACTGAATTCCTAATAAAAAAAATTGGTCCATAAATTTATTTTCTAGATCAAGTCTATATGTTCAAAAAATAGTATTTACTGCACATTTCAATATAATTTAAGTATGAAATGGGAAATATGTCTCTGTAAAAGATTTCATCAAAGATATGCTACATGTGTGTAACCTGAATTATTATTTAATATAAGAAGCAAAAATATAAGTACAATTATTTTACCAATTATTATTATTTTATGTGTGTAACCTGATGAAAGTCGAGTACGATTACATGCTGGTCGGATAATCCTTGAACAGAAAGATAGAGACGACTTGGTTTGAAGTAGGTGTATTTATTCCTTAATGATACAAAATTATAAAGAGGATATAACTCAAATATATAAACGACTATAAATTCTGAAAGCGACACAGATACGGGAAGGCACTGAAGTGAACATCAAATCAAATTCATTAAGGGCGTTTCAGAAGAATTTTGTGTGGCTCTGTACTTCAAAAAAGATCAGAGGGTGCATGGCCATTTTGACCATGTGTCAAGTCGGAATTCTTAACAACTATAAATTCTACCATTGAGTTAGATAAAAACATCCTTGATAAAATTCTCAAATTGAATTGCTTTGTAAAATATTTTTTTTGTATAAATATATTGACCGATATAATGTTAAATATTTGTTTATTTAAATGTTACAATTTCTAGCATAAACGAGCTTAATGGTTTGTTGTCGACATATTGTTCAGTATTCTGACTTACTAGGCATCTCCGATCGGCGGTATTTCTGAAAATACACTATTAAAGCGAATAAAGATGTTTCGGATATGGTGTTATATGTTATAGAGTATTTTAGGCTTATATCAATGGCTTGTAGTGTAGTACCATATATGAAATGGGGAAAATATATGAATAGATGCTCATCGAGAAGCGAAGAAAAATGAGTGACATTGTTCAATTCTAACTAAATATATGGTTTCGCATACTATGTATTTTGTGTATTTTACAACGATACAATGCAATGCTATATTTTGTCCCCAAACTATACATGAGCGATTATGCTAAATTATGATTCAATATAAGAAACACAAAAATAAGTACACTACTTTTATAATTATTATTATATGTCTAATAATAGATTTGAATTTTGCCATGTTTTTTTTTCAAATTTTGATTCACCTTAAATTCATCTGATTTTATTCCGATTGATAAATACATAAACGATTGTTAAACATATTTTAATTGAGTGTGTTAATTTAAATGAAACTAAAAATGAATTTTATGCAACAAAGACATTTAAACACTCTTCGAAAAAGTACCAAGTAACAGAATTATAGATTATTTTAAAGCTATTGGAATATATAATATAATCTAGATATTTTAATTAAAAGGTAAAATATTTTATAAAATGCACGTGCACAAATACTTGCAAATATCTGCACATCAATGAAAGACACAATTACATCTACATGGGATTGGCCGTGTCGTAAACAAATACATTTACCTTACCTTCTGAGCGGTATAGAATTTATTTACTGCGCGATATTATAGGATTGTTTTGGTTTATGTCTGTAAAGTTGGTAAAGGAAAAGTTCCTGTACTAGGTTGGGGGTTAGAAAGAGGTTTCGGATAATGGATCCTTAGGAGAACAGGGCTCGTTATATCAGAGGGATGTATAATTCTAATTGTGCCAGGTGAAAGGTTTATTTATTGAAAGGTGAATTTAATCACGGTGCTCGCAGATCGGACAATTTGGATATCACTATTAGGTATCGACTGTAATTTCTTCCTGCTCCTTTTGGATAGTACATAATTTATATTAATTTTTGTCTGGACATCAATGAAAGACACAATATGATCCACATGGGATTGACCATGTCGTTAAAAATACACTTACCTTACCTTGATTGTCCTTTACGTAAGCTTACTCACCGTGTGTGCATGCAATTTATGATCTGCGTGATGAGGATGGTGAGGATCAAGATGATGAAGACGAGTTTATGGTAGGGACAGTCTCTGCAAATGAATAGAGCGAGCTCTGTGAAGGGCTAGGTGGCTCGCTAACAGAATCCACCTGGATCGATGGAGGAATCGACAGCGTACTCCGCGCTTATTTTGGGAACGGGCGGGACGACTACATCATCTGAGATGTCGTTGAATGAAGAGTAGGGATGTGTTCTTGGAGCTGAGGGTCATAGAAACGCTGTGGATTGGGTGGACCTGGAAGACGGCGTCGGTTGACTTGAGGGGAATGTTCAGCTTTATGTAAGGATATCCGTTTTTTACTCTTGGATGCAATATCCTTTAGGCTGTAGTAATTTAGAACGACGTATCCAGTCTCGTTTTATCCATGTGTGATACATGACAGAATGTGATTTATCCCTGTCGCTATACACATATATACATCAATGTGCTCAACTAACTTATCTCATCTTTTCCTTTGATGTCGGGTCGCAGTCCATTTATCAGTAGTGTCATTTGAAGACCATTGTTGATTCCCTGTCCGGCGCTTCGGTGATACATACTTCAACGGATTCTCCTGTCTTATGTGTTTTTGCCAATATTGCTAACTCGCGCTGCATTGGGTTACGTGCGGCGTCGACATATCGTTCTCGGAAGGCTTGTTGCAGGTTATCGTTATTTGTACGAAGTTCTTTAGGAAAGTCATCACACCATGTTTGGGCGCTGTCACCTAACATTAACCCCATTAAAGAACAACTTTGATTTTCATGAATGGATGTGAGGTCTGCATTACGGTTAACATTTTAAACTATATTCCTGCTGCTTCCGGTTTTGATATCACTAAACTGTTGGGGCTTATAAGCCATGGCCATCATATTGGCTGCTTGTGGAGGGTTACTGTCGTTGATCGGGCCACCAGTTTGTATTGATGGGTGCTGCGCTAAATGGGCATCAACCTGATGTGCTTGTTGTTGTTTATTCATGTCAGCTTTTGTTATTGTCTTCTTCTTTTGGTAGCTGGGCGTTGTTAATATGCTCCTCTATTTGAAGCTGGGCTCTAAATAAAACTTTGTTGTCGTCGGACGAATTCTGATAAATTACCCTGTGTCGTCTTCTAAGGATATAGTGAACGTTATTCATGCGTATATCATAAATATCTATTTAATAATATCATTTCATATTTACCAATGTTCTACTTTTGCGACTGTTGATTTTACACTATTTTTGTGTAAATACAACTTAAGTCATTACTCTTTACTCTACTACTTTGTGAGCTAACATTGGCAATACGACAATTGATGTATTATTTGTTTTAAAGCATAAACTGCACGTATGATGTTTTGTTTTGTGCTTGCAAAGTTCAGCTGTACACAGCAATGCAAACAAAAAGTGCTTATAATTTGTCTAAGTCTTCGCAATCGTCGCTGAACATAAATCGAGTTAATCAATAATATCATCATGATTATAAAGTTTTGATAACAAAGTTAATATGATACTAATCTCTATTGGAGTTTTTATTAATCAGTTTCACATAAAGGTATACAGTTAAGCGTTAAAAGGCATTGGTATCATATTTTCTGCATTCGCTCTCTTATAGCGCAATCACAACAATGCTCCATATTATTCTCTGGCTAAAATGCACGTGCACATATACATAGTTTAAATTAATTTTAGTCTGCACATCAATGAAAGACACAATATGATCCACATTGGATTGGCCGTGTCGTTAAAAAATACACTTACCTACCTACCTTACAGGACAGTTATACTCCATATTTTGGTGAGTAAGGATACACAAACATTTAATGCCTGCTGGTTGACATTATAACTCTATTTTTGAGAACTTTAGCTTTATTCAAAACGTGTAAAAACGGTTTCCTTGTTTCAATAAAATTACTTATGTTGGATAAAGACTAGAGCTACTTGATAGAGTTACTGCACTAAACCATTTTTTTCCATTTGCATAAAGTGCTATTTATAATTGATTTCAATTGTTCTTAAATATATATATAAATGCAACTAATAGAATCTAATTATAATTGTCACATTTAAACGTTTAAACGTTTGATTGAATTCGATTAATAAAATAATAAGAATGATAGTAAAATGTCGATTGCTTTAATATGAGTAAACACAAAATCGTTATTAAATTAAGTTATGAACTTCGGAACACTTATATAAGTTGATTGATAGTGGGCACATAATGCATGATAACGTATGGAATTCCCATTTTCTCTTCAGTTGAATAGCATTATAATTTGATATACATGAATTCATTTCCCTGATAATTGTGATAATTGTGTTAATATGCCTGGTCATATAATTTTGCAGTAACACTCAGAATATCAATAATGAGATATATACATATCCCAATGTTATTGACTTGTTTTTGGTCTAAAGGCATATGTGTCTGCCTTTGATTATACCACTAAAATTGAAGAGTTATTTTAAGACTTTAATGTTGATAATTTTCTTTTGAAACGATACTTCTCTTAATGTAGCAGTTTAGCAGATACAATCATATCATGATACCAACACGATCTGTTACGTGTATATGACATCTGTCTAGACCAAATTGATAAAAGTGATTTACTTTATACGATTATATCAAACAAGGACAATCACGTCTATTAATTACATTCATAAGTGTGCTATTCTGGAATAGATGAATAAACAGAAATGCTTCTTTGGTTGCTTTTCACAATTATCAGTCTAGCTAGGCAAGTAGCGAATTAACGTTCATTTTATTCAAATATTTCGTTTTAATCAATCTTTAAGATATTGCTCTTTTTCTTATAGCCCTGAGACTAATTGATCATCAAAAACAGACATCCAAAGATTTGTTTTCAATGAAAGCATTTTATTAACAAAACTTAGCTATGTAATTAAAACAAGATTATTTGAGAGAAACACAATTAAAAATTCCCCGTTGTTCCCTATAGCATTACAGTTAAAGGATTACATTACATTATAGCAAAACAATGCAGACAATACTAATTTACAGTTACAAGTGAAGATTAATAGAATAGTTTTATACTTTAAGTTTATATTAGTCAATTAAGAAATTTATTTGCGCAACAAAAATTTACAAATTTGTAAATGCTTACATTTGTATTTTCAATCATAGTGATCACTAAAACACAAAAAGACATCTTTAAACCTGTACAACATAAATCTATCTATAATTGATATAATTTTGTAATTAAATAATATGTAAATATATATTCAACTGGTATTGAAATCGTGTTATAGAATTTTGATTCTAATTTTAATTGGTTATATAGTGCATCTTAACATCAACATTTTCAATCATAATGCAAATTAGAATACAGTAACCTTATTTTAAACATGAATATACAACATAAACCTATCAAGGACCGTCACCATATGGGTTGAGTTTCAACAATCGATAATAAACTTTTTAAAAAGACAAGTAATTGAGGTTATCAATTATTATTTCCAGCACCTCTATGTTAAACAACAAATAGTCTTCCGTCATAGAGTTTGGATAGAGAATTTCTCATCTAGGGCAAGCCTCATCACTAAACATGAAGTTAGAAACATTTGCTCTGGTTATTGTGGTTACACTTCGGTTGGACGTGGTTACAACTGATTAACTCTCGGAGAATTCAGGCGTGCGTCTGACCTCGGTGTCACTTGCGCTTGCGTCATCTAGAATTTAACATTTATCAATTTGTTATTCGACTGGGTCAGACAGAGAACGCAAAGCTTGATCAAGGTAGTCGATTATCTGTACACAAATAATGGTCTGTGTTCTCTTAATTATGTCACTAGTGTTGCGGGTCCTTTTTCGTGATCTCGTATTACTCTGGTGTATTACTCATATTAAGCAAATAGAAACAAATAAAATTCACAAATATATAACGAACGATTACATTTTTCCTATCCCTAACCCTAACCCCCCCCCCTTTAGCATGCTTTATCTCAAAAACAGAAAAGTCTAAATGACAAAATGTCTGAACTGAAAAATAATGAGCGACACAATATAATATACATTGGATTGACCGTGTCGCGAAATAATGAACTTACCTTAGTCTCTCCCTTCCAAATACATTAGTTGTTACCGTTGCAGCGGACGCGGCTCATATTTAAACTGGATATTACTCCATATTTTTAATTCCTTTTCTAAAAAGTTCTTTAAACCATATACAAAACTTACTCTTTTGTATCCAAAACTAAATCATGGTGTTATTTACTGATGCCTATAAACAAAATGTCCAAAGAGATGTTCATCAATATTTCCCTTACACTTACCTTGACTTAAATAAGAAATCAATTGCTCTTGTTTTGGCATTTAACTCTCATTTTTTTACTATACGCACACATACAGATAAAATAATTGTTGTGCCTTGTATCAGTTTGATACTGTTTGAAATGTTATTGATTAAAAATTGGCAAATGCCCAAAATTAAAATTTGCCAAGATATGTCTCCTATTAACAACACCCTTCCGTCTCCCATCCCTTTTCCCACTACCACTCCCCTATCCTTTTCGATAACATATACCCCTTCACATACCGTCCTTTTAACTCCATTGTGAAATATCAGGAGCGCCGAAATATGCTGTGAGCCCTCTGGAGATTGTTACACGGACGCCCCTCCCTTTGATGGAGTTTCGTGGCCTCTGCCAGAGTGTTTTGTTCCCGTCTTCCGCTTGTATCGCAATGGCATGGCAGGAATGTGGGAAGAGATCACACACGGAGACACGCCGTGAGTTTCCTTTTATAATTTTGTGCTCTTATAAGAAAGGTTTATTCTTGATAAAGTACAAGCATGTAGTTCTACTTTCGTTAAAAAAAGAGCACCCCACCAGGTGTTCCTAAAAAAGGGTGTTCCTTTTCAAAATCGATCTAGCTATAAACTTTCGAAAATGGTCTTCTAGCTACAAGAATTAAAGGAACACATATTAAACTTTATCTCTATTCTTACCAATTATGATTTCTATTTCATGCAGAGAATTGTAGCTAGGCAAGACAAACTAAAATATAAGTGAAAATGTGGCATAATAAACGAATTGCGATTTTCACGATTCATAAAAGGTGTTCCTCTCCGGATTCTAGCTAGGTGAGCGAAATGAGCCCAGCTATCTACAAAAATAGGAACACCTTTTTGTATATGTTTTAATAATTTTGATTATTTATTGTATATTTCAATGTAGTAAGTGGTTTTATGCTCAAATTTACACTTTTTAAAAATTCTGGCGTGGGGTGCCCTTCGTTAAAAAGATATAGTCATATATAGTTAGGGTGCACATTACGTAGAGTTTTGGTTACTAATTATTCTTGAACCTTTTATTTAAAAAAAAAAACAAAATTGCATTGGCAGTCTATTCAGTAAAATATATTTGTTTTACATTTTCATTTCATTTGGTATGATTTTACATCATGTAATATAGACTAGTGCTCAGTGTTGCAGGTCGTTTGTAACAGGATGTTTTTTTTTTCAAATCGCATCCCTAATTCATTTTCAGACCGGCATACGTTCGCTGGGAGGACACGATATTCATCTTGCACAGTTGGGAGGACAACGCAGACACACAATGGGTTCAGGACACCAAGGACGCATTCCTTAGGACGGTAAGTAGTATAGGAGGAATTGGGATGATGTAGCTAACAAAGTTGCAAGCAATTTACTTTTTGATATATGATATTGGTTCAGAACACAAAGGAGGCATTCCTCAGGAAAGTATGGGGGGGGGGGTATATGGTTTGCTGAATAAACCTGGTTAAATTGTACAAAAAAAAGCAACATTTGTCGTTAATTGTGCGACGTATTATTGTTAAAAATATATATATGAATCGCAATAATTTGCTACTGTGATATGTAAAATTATATAATGAAAATATGTTGAATGTGACGGAAACCTTTGTAATTCTGTTATTCCAACTCGTGATTTGTTTCAAACATGTACATGTACTTGAATATGCTTCCAGGGCGCTTACAATATCGTGGTAGTGGATTGGAGCCTGGGCGCAGGTACGATACTCAAATGTTTTTTTTTTATGTTATAAGGCAAGTTTGTATAATATTTTTATACGACTGGTTAAAATTAGCCACATTTTTTTTTCAAACTGCAATAAATTCCATTATAAAATCCATGAACGCGCTCAGCCTCCATTGAAATTGATTTTTGCCTTATTTATGTAAGATAAGCCTAGGATACACACTTATTAAACGTCTTTGAAAAAGCCAAATTAAACATAGAAATTTCACACAAGTAATGATTCGAAGAAAGACAAATTAATAAATTCAAATTTAGTTTATTGTCAAAAATACAGTATCTTGCTTTTCTTGAACAGGCAGTCCGAGCTTCACACAGGCAGCCAGCAACGTGCGCGTCATGGGATCAGAGCTAGCGGATATTGTGTATCAGTTGAATCCGGACTATGCTTGGTGTATCGGCCATTCACTCGGAGCGCATGCGTGTGGGCATGCGGCAAAGAGGGGTGGAGTGTTTCAACGTATTACAGGTAGGGATTTATAATCGATTTTGTTTTTCATTTAGCAGATAAAATAGAGGGAACGGGTTAAGAATGATTCGCTAAGATATGCGGAGTTTTTGGCATTTAACGGGTATTGAGGAGAAGATTGTAATGTTCAAAACACATTGTTAAAATGACTTCTTACATTATCGGGGCTCAATCGAAAACCTATACGATATTTTGAAAACGAATATCGCATATCGATAAACCAGACCTGAGCTTCAAAACTTTGCTCAACAATCGCATTTACAACTTTAAAATTGTGTGTTTCATATTGGCAGGCCTTGACCCAACGGGACCGAACTTTGACCTGGCGAACTGTGACGCGCGACCGGATGAATGTCGTTTGCATCCAGATGACTCGGAACAGGTAAATCAGAAATTCAAAACACAACCGCATACATGTTATTGTGCAAATATGTTCACTAAACCCTTCTAGCTCATTATGAGGTAATACAATAAATGACAAAACCCAAGGTTAACATCGATTCCTGACATTTCAGTCACTGCATCTGTCGACAATCGAATATTAAGAGCATGTTTATACATGAAGGAATACATGAACGTCGCCACAACACTCGAGTAATGTTAGGTTGAATGAAGGCTTTATTGTAGTTCCTATCCATGAATAATATGATGAACCTAATCTGTGATATAAACTTACATACAGTCGCGCGCATTACTAACTTCTCGTGGCAAACGCTAAACGTTAAACGCAAAACGCACAAACGCTAAACGCTAAACCCTTAAACGCTAAACGTTACACGCTAAACGTTGAACGCTTAACCATAGCAACCCACAGGTGTGAATTGTATATTAGGGACAGCATTATGAGTGCTTATCTTGATCTCTTACATGCCCTTTCATCAAACGCTAAACGCTAAACGTTAAACGCTATACGTTAGAGATATCGAGAAGTTAGGACTGCGCGCCACTGTATGGCATTTTGAATTATTATTCAATATTTCTTAAAGGTTGACGTGATCCATACAAACGGCCTCGACTCGGATGGAACCGACTCCTATGGAACACTCACTGTGCTAGGTGACATCGATTTCTACCCGAATGGCGCCGACATCCAACCCAGCTGTCCGGGAGCAGGTAATAAAGACACGCATAACCTACCCCCCCCCCTCCACCACCCTTTCTTTCAATAACGAAGCTGTGCCAGTGTTTCCCCCGAATTGTACGATCATTTTGCCAAACTGTCCAGAAGGACTCATTTCGACATCCATCCAAACTGGTTTTGAAGGCCAATATAGGCAGCCAACACAAGGAAAGCGCAAAATTATAAAGCCCGCGGCCTTTAGAGTAAGAATCATAACTCTATTCTTACTTTGGGTCATTTACCATTTGTGTAAGGACCCTTTGGGAATTATTCTTATTTCTATATCTTATTCGAAGAGTACATCACGAGCTGGAAATTTTGAGAAAATTCATTCTAGCTTGGAGATTTTAGCAGATTTAGGAACACCTTTTTTGATAATTTCCACATTATCGTGATTTATATTGAGATTTATTATTTCAAAATTTATTAAACCTGCTTGTAATTGCATAATAAACTGTTATTTACAATATATGATAGGTAATTCAGTTATATTAATCATTTCAATTTTCACAAAAGGTGTTCCTTTTCTGTTCCAAGCTGGCTAGAAATGGAGGAACAGCCCAGCTGGCTTGGAAAAAAATGAACACCTTTTTGCAAAATTTAAATTTCAAAAACCATTATTTTGGTGTTGTTTATACATGTAATGTTGTTTTTAAGGTTATTTAACACTTTTTGAAAAATGTGTCGTGGGGTGCCCTTCTTATTCTCTTTTTCCAACAGACCCCTACGACCTCGGCTGCAGCCACTACATGGCCAACCAATATTTCATCGTCTCCATAGAAACCGATTGTTTCACCGTCAATCAACAGTGCACAGACCCAGCCGACCTTCCTGTAAGTCTGTTCAATATTCTATAATAACGAATAAATCACAATTGATTCCAATGCAATCAGGCGCTGATCAAGCAAAATAGAGCGCGGCGGTTGGGAGAGCAATGGTACACAATTTAATAGCCGAGGTGAACGCCAATGTAGGTTTCGGTATCAAATATAAAAGCGAATAGAGGGCGTATACCTCCAAGCTTCGAAATTAATTTCCGGTGATGGCAACTTGTGTGATTTTTTTTCGGTGCCTTGTATAGGTTCGATTACAGCATAACAAGAAGTTCATTAATATGTTTTCAAGATGTGCAATGAATTTCCTTGTGCCTCATAAATGATAGAAGAATATTTTAAATCTAGAGTGAAGCATTTATACATTATTTGATCCAATAGTTTTCTATTTTATAGACATGCTTCCTTCTTTAAACACGACATTTAAATTGAATATGTCGAAGATTATTCTATTTTCTCCATATCTTTGCAGCGTTTGTTTGGTATATGTCTTTAACAATCGGTGCTTTAATTATTTGCGTTTAATTGAAATATGCCATTTATACTTTCAATATATTAACAGGGTTCGTGCGGCTCATGCACCGGTTCCTGTCCTAACATGGGCGCATCGACCGACAGAGGAAACGGAATCTATTACTTGGAGACCGACGCCGAGGCACCCTATTGCCAGGGCGGCTAAATTACATGTGTACTTTTGATGGAAAGGACATTTATGAATATCTAATGACATCTGCACTGTAAGATTAGATACTAATAGATAATAATATATCATGAGATTCAATTTTGAACAGTTTTTTTTTGTTTGAGCTTAGAGCTTGTCGAGGTTTTCATGTGACACTTTTTCATGTCAATTTAAAGTAATACAACTGATTATTCGTTTATTGAATATGAATTAGTGAATATAAACATTCATAGATTTCGATAAAATGAAACCAACAAAATATTTAAGCCGAATACTTGTTTTATTGAACTATAAATGAACTGTCTTATAAACTGTTATAAATCAACATTATGTTTTGCCATGCAACATGCGAAAATGCCTGAAAGGTACAACCAGGCTCAATTACAAACATAATTAAATACTAATATTCAGATTCAAAAAGAAACTAAGAAATTACGATACTCCTATTGTGTTTGCTTTATGTTATAAACATAATCATATTTGTTCTATGATCAACAAAATATTAATATACAAAATCAATTACTCCTCATGATTGGATATTAAAGCCTTCATTTTACTAAAGAATCAACACATATCATTCCGCAACAGACGCGTTATTTAACGAATAATGAAAAACAAATTTCAAAGTCAAAAATGGCATTTTGAAAATAAAATCCTGTTTTTCTTGATTATGAACACAACCGAAATCCAAAAGGTTCACAAAACATCATTCCTGCCTTGCAATGTAGGCTTCATATTCGCATTCGTTGATCACGATAAGAACATAAACAGCAATTTCACGTTACAATTAGACATAAATATCAGATAAAGTGGCGCATAATGCCGAGCAGCTGGTTATCATGCATTATTTATTCCGATAACAAGTCAATGAACTGACACATAACTCAGGCGGAATCCCGGACAAACCCCCCCCCCCATGACAAACAC
>LQRL01153780.1:31152-46063 GCA_001703475.1 Hydroides elegans
AAATGGGGATATACATCATACACTTAGGTGTGTCAAATAATTATCGCAGATTTCTATGTCACACCCAGTTGCTCAAATGATTTTTGTACTCAGCAAGGTCACGCCTAACATCTTCAACGAATATGGTAAAGGATAGTTTATGATTGTTTTATCGTCGACGTTAATAATTCAACATCGGTGGAAACATTCACTTATATCCTATTTCGAATCGATTCCAATTGTCTGTAAGCGGTTGAACTCTTGTGACATTTTGAAATAAAAATCATATATTGAGAGCCCCTCATGAGGTGTTCCCCCAAAAAAGGTGTTTCCCAACCATTTCCAGCTGGCTTGGAAATTGAGAGAAAATACTTTCTAGCTTGGAGAGGTTAGTAGTTTGAGGAACACCTGTTTTGATAATTTCATAATGTTCGACAGCATAAGTGAGAATGATTATTTCAAAATTGATAAACTTTGATTGCTATTGTCTAATAAACCGTAATTTGCAAGATATGATATGTAACTTGGTTATAATAATCATTTCAATTTTCGCGAAAGGTGTTCCTTATCAGTTCTAAGCTGGCTATAAAGGAGAAACAACCCAGCTGGCTTGGACTAAGTTAACATATTTTTTGCCAAATTGTTTGGTTCAAACAGCATTATTTTGTTGTCCTTTATAATTATCAAGTTATTTTAATGTAAAATTGGTTGTCCTTTATAATTATCAAGTTATTTTGATGTAAATTTTGTTGTCCTTTATAATTATCAAGTCATTTTAATGTAAATTTTCGAAAAAATGTGTCGTGGGGTACCCTTCAACTGTAAATGCCAAAAAGATCTATCCATCTATTGTACTCTTCAAGGTTACTGCAGTCGAAACAATACCTACAAATATGACTTCAGCGATATTGTACAATATCGCTGAAGTCGCTTTCTGTTCTTTTTTGTTCGTTTGCCACTCATCCTTCAATAAAAATGTTACTGAAACAAACTCCTTCTTTTGTGCTTAACATATTTCGTTGTTGCTCTTGGGATAATATCCGTATTATCCCACTGTTTGCATTTAGATGTTTATGTATCAATTTCATGGCGTCTCAACTGCGCTGCCAAAACGTTCCCCATGAATACTATATTTACAAAAACGATTTATTTTGCTATAAATTGCTCAAAAGGACTTCCGGTGTGACCAGGCCTTTAAAAATAACCGTTGTGACATCATGGCAAACAATGGGTGACTTACAACCCCTAATCCTACATATTTCGTTGTGACTCATCTATTAGTTTATTTCAGAATGTAACTCTAATATTATGTCTTTTTTTTCAGGTGCTCCTACTTCCTGACCTATCCAGCCACCACTCATGTCATCTATTCCATGGAGTCCAAACTTCGATTTCCCACCGTCACAATTTGTAATGAAAACCTGGTGGCCGAGTCAAGGTCTGCAGAAGGAGGTAATATCAAGGTTTCCAATTAATACCTATGCTTACGTTTTATTGACCTTGGCCATATCACTTATCACATGTCCCCCAAAATACGTCCTATCGTGACAAGACAAGTGCGTTTTCATTCGATCCATTATGAACGTTTTCCGAACCTACTTTTATATCGCGACGTAGCAATGACGTTGATCTTTTGTTCAATGTTGTTTATACGTCGCCATACCTTAGTATCCGGAAGGATATCCGGAATACTTTCATTTTGGTTCATAGATATAATTCTGGCTATGTTGCTAGATATCTTGCCGAGTGGGATATTTCAAGGGATTCGATATTTTATATTTGATTAGAAGAGAATTCAAAAATAATAAATTAAAGCCACAATTTTATAGCAACGTCTATCAGAATAAGTATGTTCATACATCATTCAACCTTTTTCTTTTATTGGTGTAATATCCTATTCAATAAAATCATTGCATAAAAAACATATATTGTTATGCCATGAGATAAAAATAAACTTCACTTGCTCATTAACCATTTCTAAGTGTTAATTTTCTTTTGATTTTTGAGACTTTTATAATTCATAACTTTTATCTTTATCATTTTTGTTTAGGTTTCGGTGACCTCATCCTCAACATCTACCCGCCGTACCCCGACCCTACCTTCACACCAAACTTCACCATTTGGGAGCCTCTGTTTAACGACTTGAAAGCAGCGAACTACGAATGGAAAGAGGCGTGGTACTACTTTTCGCATCTGTACAACCTCAATGAATGGATCATATTTGTAAGTATTATGTAGCCCCTCGGAAAGGGTCGTTCATCATACGTCGCCTGTGGACGTGACGTTGAGAGGACGACATACTTAAGCCACTTATGAAATTTGTCGGGACATCTTTTACGTCCCGGCGTCCGAAGAACGTTGTTCTTATGCCCAACTCGGAGGCGACGTCTAGGCTAAAGACGAAGAAAGAAGTCATGGCAATTTTCATTTGAGCCCAAATTAAGCAGGGTGTCCTCGCAACCTCCGTAGACGTCCCTCCGAGTGGGTGGGCGTTGGTTTTTAAGGACACACTCGGTGTGCGCCCCCTTCTCTCTTATGTATTAAAAAACCTTGGGGCATTCGTTCGGCTCTCATGTATGTTTGTTTTCATAGTTTACACCATCTGATCTTTCCTGGGCGTTTTTTTGGTTACGCCTATTTATAGTGACAATTATAGGCCCATCCTTTTGTGTTTGTAAATAGAACCTAATACATTTGTTTATATACTGTAAACAATTACTGCTTGAGCATGAATCGCTTTTGGAAACGTTTGTTTTTAAGTGATATTTACATTGAAACTGTTTTGATTAAATTACCTGAACTTATTTAATTATTAGTTACAATAACTAACGCTTCCTAACGAACATAAAACAACTCTTAAAAGCGCAAACGAAACAACACCACATGGAGTATACATGTATGAAGGGCACCCCACGAACCATTTATCAAAAAGTGGTTGAATCAAATTAAAAACAACTTTTTGAAGACGAACAACAACAAAATACTCTTTTTTGAACATAATTGTTTTGCAAAAAGGTGTTCCTTTTTTCCAAGCCAGCTGAGCTGTTTCTCCTTTTCTAGCCAGCTTGGGGCCGAAAAGGAACACCTTTTGCAAAAATTAAATTGTTGAATATAACTAAATCACCTATTGTGAAAAATGAATAACTGGTTATAAGACAATTGCGAGCAATTACAATTAATTTGCAATAAATTATTTTCAAAAATTATCAAAAATAAAGAAATTTATGTAAAAAGGTGTTCCTCAAACTGCAAAAATCTCCAAGCTAGAAAGAATTTCCTCAAAATCTCCAAGCCAGCTGAGATTTGGTAGGGAACACCTTTTTTGAGGAACAGCTCGTGAGGTACTCTTCATGTATGTTACCACTGGTTACGTTTCTGATATCATGATAAGGTTTTGTCGGCTTAAATTTATCAATGGTATGCCATTTCTTTAACAGTGCACTTTCAATGGCGAATCATGTACGGATGGTATGTTTCATGTTGTCCTGACAACCATGGGCTATTGTCTCCAATTTAATGGTATGTAAAAAAAGCCATTTTCTTAACTCAATTCGCAAACTAAGCTTGACTTTTGTATTATTCAATTGTTTAACTTTTAAATTTACCTCTTGAGGTTTGTTCACAAAATTAAACTTGTCACACAATGTATACGTTTTATTGATGATGTTGGTTCTAAATTAAATCATACATATTCAAGTAAAATGTAGATATTTGGTTGCATTATGTATCAAACACAAAAAAAGTTTTCTATTGATATCAGACTTGGAACTGTGAACAAACTGAGATTGTATACTATTCTATACAAATGTAAGGTTTCTTATACTTTTCTAAAACATTTCAGGTTTTGAAAATACTTATTTTGTTATACACAAAATACCATATCCAATCAAATCATCTCATTCGTTTCCATTATTTGATGTACAAATTCCGTGAACTATATAACCAGCATTATGCCTCATCAATTCATCAAATAAAATATAATAATTTTCTCCATTTTTTAGCGAATGAGAACTACAAAACCAGCGTTCCCGGTTCGTACTTCGGCCTTTCTCTCGTCATGGACGCACTTCAAGACGAATATCTCTACGCAAAATCTCGCGGTGCGGGATTTCGCGTTCTCCTCCATTCTCCAGACAGATATCCCGATGTCGATTTCGCAGGCATGCGTATTAGTGTCGGAGAGCAGACTAGTTTAGCGACATCGTTGTCTAATGTAAGTGTAAGATAGTAGTCTATTTTCAAATAAATTGATGCGTTGCATGTTTGCGCTTGTAGCAGGTGTAAATGATTGATAGAGATAACAATCTATATACCCTCTTGTATGATCTACACTGATTTTTTTGTTCATTTGTTCATTCACACCTCTCTTGTTTAGCTCCTACCCCGATTACACAAACCCTCACCATGAGCTCATGCGTACCTAAAATGAACTCATATGGGGTCAGCGTGAGGTCATGATGAGGTTTTGTATAGACTGGATACGCATCGATGAAAAAAAATCTGGAGTATCAATGGTGCAATACAGTTCATATATGCACCCTGGCCTTTCAGTTATATTTCACTCTGCAATACACGCTGACCATGTTGTAATTTGATGAACCACTGAAATTTAGTACGTTATACATTTTAAAATACTTTTGTTGTAGTTGACCCTGCTATCATCACCCTATGGTGATTGCAAAGCAAACGAGGGTTACCACCAATCTACATGCATACTCAAATGCTCATTCAGATATGTTGCAAGGCGGTGTGGTTGCCAGCTATGGTACAGCGAATGTATGTATTGTGGAAAAAAACTATACTTTATTATTATTATAAAAGTGATAATAAAAATGAAACTTGATTGTAGAGAACCCGGTAATCAAGCATATATGTGTTTAAAGAACCCGCGGAAACGTTCCATGTAGTTATTTGCTCAATAAATTTGCGTTGTTACGTTGTTCTCACATACAACATCATATACATTTGTTAATTTTAGAAATTACAAACTTCAACAGTTTAATAATATAATAGTATGAACCATATACTACATACAAAGGAAACGTAATGGACATTCTACATGGCGTTTTTGTTCAAAATTGTAAGAAGTTTTTTTTAAGTAATTTAAATAAAACATATACTACATGCATGGTTTTGTTTTAAATACAATCGTTTCCATTATCTCCCATTATCCCGTTTGGTTTTGGTTTACAGTGGACGACATCCGATCATGTGACCCCAAAGAAATGTACGAATGCGCAGATCCGGCTTTCAATTATTTCCAGAGCAACTACATCTCAAAAGACTTTGATGAATCCTGTGACTGTCCTCCGAATTGCCTTGAAATGAACTACGGCGCATTGATCTCATCAAACAAAATAAGCGATTTTACCGCCAAAACCATTGTTGAAAATTTAATTCAAGAGGAGACATGCACTAATGCATCGGATCCCACTACGTGCCAAATAGAACCTGATTTGAATACGACTATAGCTTATTTGCATAATAATATAGTAGATGTGGAAATATACATGGAATCCCTCTCGTTTGAAGATATTCAAGAGCGGCCTAGTTATACGATATTGGCACTACTTTGTGATATTGGTGGAGCAATGGGGCTGATTCTGGGATCGACTATATTGACGGTTGCAGAAATTGGGGAATTTCTAACGTTTTTAATCTATGATGTGATTTTATTCAAGATCACCATAATGCATATGAATCGAAAGCGAGATAAAAAGGAGAAACCAAAAGTGTAAGAGAAATGTATTAAATAGCTATATTTTAAGCTTGCTTTTTAAAATTATGTTTACTTATTTATATCTCGATGGTTTAATATATTTAACAATCTAAATATGTCATTTGACAATATACGTTTATATAACATGAGTATTATTCGTATTACTGGTTGGTTCACAATAATGCACTCTTGAAATATATTAGGAGTGACACAATGAAACACAATTAATGAACGTAACCAACGTGACAGACGCGACGCTGCGCGAATTAGATAATGGTTTCGATATTTTTTCGTTGCATATCACCATTTCGTCCTCAGATCGCAATTCTATTTTAAGTTTTCGTTTTTTTTTATTAAATCGCTGACTATGGGTACATATGAATTTACGGAAATTTAGGACACGTTTACATTTAAGCAAAACGCAGCAGCTAAATGTTCTCATGGTCTAATTAGAAATATGTCCGGTATAATTCTACTATATTTTTGTCAAAACAAACTTACCAAGTTTATTTTCATTTAGTTTATTTGCATACTCAGTATCAGCTGTCGACAAAAACATATAAACACATATGCGAACATACGTCATAAAAAGTCATGACCGCATGTAACCCTTCGGTATACCTTACAACAGCAACACAAGGAAACATTCGTGCTTAGTCGGGAATTTCGTAGTTCCCGGAATATCCTGAACAGGTTATGATATCCCATTTGTAGCACAGCACATGTTTTTCTCTGCATCGAAGCCCATATATGCGTTGCAATACCAGTTGAATAATATTTGTGTATTCTGAAACATTCAAAATTACATTGTAAATATAAAATTATATTTCTAAAGTTTGAATGCAATATTGTTTTGCTTTGTGTGTTTTACAACCGATTTCAAAATCGTATTTTATATATTTACCGATATCTTAAGCGATCAAATCCAAATACAAATTAATCAAATACATCAACGGATTTACATTCAAAACGAAAAGCATTGGCTCGCATCGAAAACAGTAACGAGTATATATTAGAATGATGCTGCAATTTAATCATTAAATCATTATGATACATGGTTAATTCGTATATGAGACATAAACCCAGTGTAAGCTAACAGTCCATTTGTATTTATGATCCATTATTGTTGGTAGTGAACAGTAAACTAAGTCGGTTAAAGTACTAAGTCAACTCCATTAATTAAAAATGTACGGGGACATAGGCTGCACCACGGAACTGTCCAATATTCGAATTAATGGACATACCTCGTACTTCATCCTATATTGAACCGATACAGGATACAGACCGGCATTATAAAAAGACATCGATGATTTGTTTTCGGGACTTACAAGTGAAAGAGCGGCGGGCTTTATATGTACTCCATCTGTCGCGGGGTCTGCTTGGCTGTAATGTACGTCAATAAGCGACTTCCAAAAGTGAACGGGTGTGTTACCACTGGAATAAGGTCATACAAGTTTGTTGTTCGTAAGATAAACTTCTGTTTTACAAAACAAAAATTATATTGAATACTTATGAATGTGATTATGTTTTTATCAATAAATTAACCATATTTTCAAATAAAATTAAATATAAGTGTTGCATAATTTGCACTATCAAAGAAAAAAAAAGATAGAAGATTTTAAAAGTCACCGTTTAGAGAGCTTCCCAACAAATAACAAAAAAAAAAACGTGTAATATGATTAGATGACGTCGAAATGAGAATATACATGTTTTACATGTATATCCTTAAATATGTTTTCCAAACATGGTGAGTATATAAAAAGACGTCGCAAACACATCGGAAAAAACCTAAAGGAAACATCATAATAACGTAAAATAACGTTGAACAACGTCTTGCCGAAAGAGTAAAGTACCTCAGAGAAAATCGAAATAACGTAAAATAACGTTGAACTACGTTTTGCGAAAGAGAAAGTATGTACTCACAGCACTTTTAATGTAACATTGTTGTAATCCTGTAACGTAATATTATCGAACAACTCATGTCTTCGTTCGTGAAATTTGTGCTTAACGAAAGGCTCTGAAAGATCAGAAAAACATATAAACCCAGTCTACATAAACCATATCATGGTTTCATGCTGACCTCATATGAGTTTTTTAGGTCACTATGAGCTCATGATGAGGTATTGTGTAGACTGGGAAAGTTTTATAAGATTGCTATCACGATAAGTTATTCCATATCCAGAACAGGTTTGAGTATTGCCTGCTATCAGGACGAAGAGTCATATTTTGCAAGACGTCGGGAATCGTCGGAGAAACGTCTGTTTTGTAAATATATATAGAAATCCGGAAATACATTTTTGTTTTGTAGGTCGGTATTTCATCTTTGCAATGCGAACCGTAATCGCAACCGTACGTAAAGGAAAACGTTATCTACTGCTTAATTTAGTTCGTCGTTTTTTTTGACGTCACGTTAAAAAGCGACATCGAACGAAGGTCTCTGGCAGAAAAGAATGATGGTTTGGAACCTATTTATATTGGCTCACAGAAAACGCCTTTTTGACGTCATTGCAGGATTATAATGTACAGCTGATGCAATATGACGTCATCCTTTTTGAAGACAAAGTTAATTTGACATCATTGCATGAGAACTATGTACTTACAGCTGACGTAATGTGACGTCATTGTAATCCTGCATAGTGATATTGTCGAATCGTTTATGCCGAAGTGCGTGAAATTTATGTTTTACAAAAGGCTCTGAAAAGGGCATATGAGACCAAATGTAAACATGTCAGTATGACTATGCTTGTTTAATCTATAAAAAAATGTATAAATAAATTAATAACAATCTCGTATAGTTCTTGTAATGATTAAGCACTTGACACAATGTACTCATTTTACCCTATAAACGCGATGAGAAAGGTGTTAATAAAAGTAATTTACTCAGTAAAAATCTATAAAATATTCAATTAACACAAATAGACAAATAGACATATTAAAATACCTTGCAATAGCCAAACACTTTTCTTGATATCTTTTAACTTTTCGACATATGGTTTAAGAACCCTCAGTCGATCTGAAACACATAACACAAAAACAGGCCTCGTTAATTTACATTAAATTATTCTAGTTTTTACATTTATTTATTTGTTTTATAATGAAAATGTATGTTTCTCGGAAAACGAGAAACATAATTTGGTGGCAGATTTTTTCGTTAAAACTGCACATATTTCCAGGGCATTTAGGGTAACATTGTCTGTGACTATATCCGAATATCTTATTTTGAGCAGACAATTTTCTAAGTGTTAAATTTACCTTATGGTTTGCTTAATGTCCACCAACACCCATAAATCATGTTTTACTCTCCATTTGTATACTATTTGTTATACTTATTTAGATACCCTTGTCACAGCTATATACGTATGTTTATAACTTACCTTCGTAATCTGGAAGTGATTGTGGGTCACCCTCCATTTCGTGAATGAGCCACTGAAAATCACGACTAATAATATTATGACATATTAATATTTTGACATGATGAAATTGCAACGCATAAGCGCTGCGATTATTATATTTTATACCAATTCAAAATCCTGAGACGCAGACGCAAAGAGCCGGTGACAGCACCATTCACATTAGTCTATAGTTTGATTTGTGCGTTGATGTTTTGATCAACAAGGGTTCTATAACTTCATATATCATCTATAATAAAGCAAATTATTATCTGGGCTGTCAATGATATTACCCACTCAGCAGTACATCGAGCAACATTAATATGCCGTTCTCATGAGGCGTTTGCACGTGACGTCAAAAGAACGTCCATATATGAACCTATATGAAAGTTAACTGGATGTAACTGAACGTACAATGTCCGTTTTTAGTCATATACACTGGAACAACGTCGTTAAAACATTTCAACGAAATAGAACATTAGACGGAGGTTCGCACGACGCAAGGACGTAAAATGACGTCCGGCTAAAATTCATATGAGTTCTAATATGAACGTCATTTTGACGTCACGTCAAGCGCCACATATATAATAAAAAGCAGCATAGTTTCCCCATGATACGGTTTTTTTTCGCTTTCATACCATATGGAATCTACTTTATTGGTAAAGCCGAATAACGAACCATAACGGCCTGGCCATAATGGAAGCGACATCGAATCTTTTTCCCACTCGGCAAGACGTCCACGGACGTTGAGCGGACGCCCTACTTTGGGCCCGTATGAAAGTTTTCGGGACGACCTTATTCGTCGCGGACGTAGAAAAGATGTTGTCAGACGTAAGAATTACGTTCTACGGACGCCGGGTTGTAAAAGTACGTCCGGAAAACTTTCATATGGGCCCAAATTAGGTCGTCCTCTCGACGTCCGAATAAGACGAACTATGGATGACCCTTGCCCAGTGGGTTCTTATTCACTCATCATATGACTGTAAGAAACATTGAAACAATAATCGATGTCGCACTTTGTCGATCCCAGTGTTACCCGGCCCAAATCAATAACCTATGTAATAAAAGCCAATGTAGTGTAACTATCAATGAACTAATCACTAAGAAATTAAATGAATAACAAGAACGGTCTATGTTCTCTAATTGTCCATTAATAACACTGATAAAGAAGTAGACACCTCTTTAAATAATACACTCCAATCAACTACGGTTTAGGAAGAATTTGTATAGGTTATCAAATATCCAGAGTGTGGTATGGGAAATAAAAGATCGTAGAATCACCCTGGTGGTATGCTATATGATCAAAATTACAGTTGAACTGACATGAAGTCAATTAGGCGTCTATTCAGCTGTTGCATGAATAAAACGGATTCTTTATACTTTAAGTTTATTGACAATTTCATGTTTGACGAATATTCTTGAATAATCAGTTCGACACATAATGCGATGTTGTATGGAGCACTCCAATTGAAGGGCTCATTGCACAAATACTATAGTGGATTTTCGTCGTTTATTGAAAACTAACATCAACTATAATGTACAAACTCCAACGCAAACTTGTCGGTTTTTGCCGTCATTCGATCATGATTAAACAGCAAATTCAATGTTTTCATATCACATGGATCAGTGCAAAATAGCACAGATGTTAAAAAAGTTATTAGTATCATTTATCTTATTCGTTCGTATGCCTGTATTTTTTCTGTTCTACTGAATATCAATTTTAACAATCAACTTAAAACAATATAACAGTAACGGAGAACAACAAAATAATGGTTTTTGAACAATTAATTTTTCTTCCAAGCCAGCTGGGTTGTTTCTCTTTTTCTAGCCAGCTTCAAATAGAAAAAGGAATACCTGTGGCGAACATTTAAATGTTGAATATTGAAATAACCAACTTTCGTATCATATCTTGTACGTAACAGTTTATTAGACCATTACAAGCAAGTTGAATCATATTGAATACGTTTTTTTTTATGCATGAATGTGTTGATTATCATAAACTTACCAGTACCCCTCCTCCATTCACCATAAGTTGAGGAACTGCTGTCTTGTTGTTCTTGATGTCATTCGCTATTCTCTTGAAATGATTGATTCTCTCAATATCTACATGCTTCGACCAGTAGAAATTCTATCAAAAGACGAAATACCAAATTGTGAACAAGATAATTTTGTAATTAACCAGCAGTGGCATCTATGTTTGTTTCCTATGGGCTGGGGCATTATTTATCTTTATTTTCAAGTTAAAAACATTTTGATAAGGTTTCTTCTGGCGTTATTTCTATTTAAAACGATAAAATACTATTAAAATGTATGAAACGTATAAATAATGATATTTGTTTTGCAATTTTTAATCTATTCTGTTTTATGAAACAGAATAGGAACGATATTTAAGAAAAATATATATATATTCTACAGACTATATCTTTGGGCACTTCTGTAAATAAAGTAAACATAGAATCATGATACTTCTAAGATATCATTTTTAGAAAAGCTCAGGGGCAGGTTTCAAGTTAAGTTTACAAACATAACGCTATTAGGGACTGGGCACATTGGAAAAGGTTTCCTATTTTTTATCCAACGAACCCTGGCTTTCAATATTTGCCTAATTGGAAACTCGAACCATATCCTTAACGCTCGTTAAAAAAAAACTAATTCATTTTTGCTTATTGTAATATCCCGGAAAGCTTCCTTATATAATTCACATTATAATAAAGCACGAAATAGCTTTGATTAACAATTAAATAATCAAATTATTTATAATAAATCACCTACCATTTTCAGGTGTATAGCTGGATCATTATAAGAAAGATCTTTTTGGACATTTTCACGCACATAGCGCCCCCGAAAAAGGCCTCTCATAGCGTCGTATAAATCGCGCGTTTTCGAATCGCCGAAATAGGCAAACGTGTTGGTTTCATTCGAGCTTTGAAACCGCTTCAAAAGGCATTTTTGTGCCTCACTGAAACACGATAAAATAATTATCGACAGATAAAACTTTTTTCTCGCTTAATTTGATGCTGTTATAGTCTGCTCAATACTAAATTTACATAATCAAAGTATTAAAAAATAGTCATCAAATATACAAAGCATAATGTAAAAGTATTAATATTTCTTCAGAGCATAAACGTGATTTTATGCGAAATCAAATAAAGAGGTTCTTTGAAATGCCTTTGAAATGGTATTTGTATTTATCTGCCGCCCTATTAATACCACAATACCAAATCGAAGCAGTAATTTTATTATGAATGATTCTCATCTGAATCCTAGTCCGAATCGCGCGTCATAGATAATTAAAGGTCACATCATTTTGAAGTTTTTACTGACGTTGTTTTACTGACGTTGTTGTACTGACGTCCTTTTTACTTTTGTAGTTTTGACCCTTGTGTAGGATTGCCAGATTTATATATTTGAACGTCGATCAACAACATTGAAATGAGGTTTACTAAAATTCAGTAAATAAGTTGCGCATATATGCAATTGAAAATAACAAACACATACACTCATTATGACTTACATTTTGCTGTATTTATGAAAATTGCATCCTTCAGGCTGCCATTTATCATTGATGAGTTGTCCTTTTTCCAGCAAGACATCGCAAGGACCTTCTCCCACTTTTACTTTGGTGTTCTCACTCGATCCTAAATAAAATGAAAACGTTAAGACGCGTTCACTCGAAATAAAAGCGCAAAATTCTGGTTGAACAGAAGGGATAAACCTTTATCTTTTGTACAAACATGACTTAATGATTAAAGCGCTAAATGTGTGTTTTGAGCTTTTGTCGGTGCGGGTGAACGCGCCCTCAGGATTTTATCTATCAATATAACTCAGTTTTTTTTAAAGCACTTCTCTGGCCCACTCGTTTTTTTTGTGGTTATTGTTTTATGACTACCGGTCAAAAAGTTTCTTGACACAGTTCCCAGTCAAAATCAATAAAACCTGTTTTTTTATATTTTCAACATTTAAATCCTATATCATTTCATGCATGCAAAGTTTGATATTTGACAAAGAAAGAAAACGTACTGAAAACATTACAAAAATATTTTCCGCCTTGAATTGTTTTTGTTTTTATGTCCTAACTTTTAATCAAATAGTGTTATTTGATGCTAAAATTCGACAAAACAAACCAAAACCATGGTATATGCACATTTGTTTTTAAGTTCTCAATGAATTTTTTAAAACTCTCAATGAATGTATTCAAAACTTATTTTCTACTCACTTCTATAGTTAGCCGGCTCTTGATTTATAATTTGAAGTGCATTTTCTTGACTTGAAAGATAGAAATATCCGAAAAGTATTCCCAAAATGACCAACGAGAGCAATTGTCTTACCAAAGGCTGGTTATTGTTCTTATTCATTATGTAATTAGGATTTTGTTTAAAATATCACAAAATAGCTTTATAACAATGTCTCGTTTTACTGCTTCCGAAATAACTAGGTAACTTACTTCTGAATTCAGCATTTTTATCTTTGGAGAGCACCACACGAACTCAATGCAATGAGATTTTAAATAGAAATGCATTCTCAATTGTTGCACTTTATATCGCTACAAAATATTGGGATGAGTTTAAAATAAATCATATTTCTTAAAAATGAATCAAAAATCGAAGTTCACAATATTAACTTAGTTTATAAATAATGAAATAAGAACATTGAACAAATAAGATGCATTTTGCTTGTAAAAACTCAAGAAACTAATATATGAAGGGCACCCCACGACCAAATTTTTAAATCGTGTTAATTTGTGTATAAAACCACTCGATATATGGAAATATACAATAAATAATTAATTTTAGATGAACAGATTTTACAAAAAGGCGTTCCTATTCTTGTAGCTAGCTAGCCTCATTGCGCTCATCTAGGCATCCGGAGAGGAACACCTTTTGTGAAAAGTGAAAAGTCGAAATACTTATATGTAATACCATTTTTTAAGAAAATTTCCTTGTAGAACACCTAGCTATATGTTTCTGAATAAAATAAAAATACAATTTTCAAATCGGTTCGTGAAAATTAGACAATTATTCAAAAAGCTGTTCCTTTAATTCTTGTAGCTAGATCGCATTTTTCGAAAGTTTGTAGCTAGATCAATTTTGAGAAGGAACACCTTTTTTGAGGAACACCTCGCCGGGTGCTCTTCATATATCAACTAAGTAGACGGGATAGAGAACAGCGCAAGGCTTATTTTTGCAAATATAGAACACTTCATAATGATACAAAAAAACTCGCACCGTTCAAGTCATTGTGTTATTATATCTTTTTTTGCGCTTATAGTTTATCTCTATAGCGGTTATCATATAGATAAGCAAATATATAGATCAATATCTTAATATCATAGTCTGAACATGTATTTTGATTTTTTGAAGATTTGAGTATAAAGAAACATGTTCATCTTTTAATCATGTTACTACACGGTACTTATTCAGAATAAAATAAATGATGGATTTGATATTTCGTTTTAATTGCATTAAAATACTCAGCAATAACAAAAATAACTTTTACAGTTTTATATTTTTATTGTTTCACTGCATGTGCGGATTCAAAAGACATATCCCTGTTCACTCTTACATGTTTAGTGAACATAAGAAATTGTCCCCCCCCCCCATTTCGCCTTGAGATTTGATACCTTTGGCGTCCCCTTGTTTTAAATTGTCTAGATCTGCTTCTAACCTGGACCGAGTTTTACAGTAAAAAACACTCCTAAGTAGACGATCGTAGGCAAAATCTTTTGCGTCAAAATTTGCGGTTATGCGTAGTGATTTTTTCGTTTATTCGGTTATCGGTTGTTCGGTTGTTTGTTTATTCGGTTGTTCGTTTATTCGGTTGTTCG
>LQRL01153782.1:27507-38416 GCA_001703475.1 Hydroides elegans
ATTAAGTCGCGTCGGAACAACTGGTTTAGGGACCTAGCAATTAGTATACACAATAGCCACCTCGGTAAGATCGGTACTTAGGACGTGTGGCTAGCCTAGAGCATGACGTCGAAAGGACGTTGTCAATTATTTATACGAAAGTGCTTATACGCCCGGACATTGGATAAATGATTTTTTTATACGGCCGACTTCGAGACGATATGATTGATGTGCCGCTATATCCGTGACGAAAATGTGCGTTTAGAAAACTTTCATGCATACACTTTTGCAATAGCAAAAAGACTGGAAATTATTCATACGCAATGTACACATCCTAATATGATTTTGAAAATTTTATAAAAACATACATACCTTTCTTCTTATACGAATCATAACGACATATTACTATTTGCAAGCAATGATTGCAAAACCAGTCTAAACATTCCGGATAATTTGCATAGCACACAATCACAGTTATGGATTTGATCAACATACCTATATTTTAATTGTTACATGTCTATACAGTTTGACCAATTTAATTTTGTTTACATTAACTCCCACTGATCAAATTAAATCAAACATTGCAACAACTTACTTCTTAATACTTAGAGAAATCCAATTAAAATCCATGCGTAGGACAAACAAACAAAGGGTAAAAAAATCAAATACTAACTGCTTACTCTATTTGTCATGTTACATAAGAATTTATTCGGACTGAAACGTTTTATATTTTCCAACCCCCGTAATTGTTTTTCATTCAAAAAATAAATGTCTAATGATTAATAGTTAAACTAGACAAATAGATCAATTTAGTGATATGAAATGCAGTGTAGTAATGATTTTTTTAAAAAATACTATGTAATAAATCAATGCTTAAAACAAGTCATCGACAAACAATGGATAATATATTTATCTAGGTACCACGCATATCATTTGTCTTATGAGTAAATCTGAATATCATATTAGGTAATAAATTTGGTTAATTCACATTTGTTTTCATTCTCTACTATTGATCTTAATTCTTGAATAATATGTGAACCTGAGAGTATAGTGCCAGGTATAACAAATAATCATGTTTGAAACAACAATTGTTGAATCCTTACACTACCTTAGTTAATTATAATCATATGGTACTAAAACAACGATATCTATTATTCTTATCTTTGCAATTGTATAAGACATATTAGAATCCTAAAAATAAATAATTTAATAAACATAATATTGCAAAATACATTGTTTTGATAAATATAAAGACATAACGTGAAATCTTGTCACGTCCTCCCTTGTAAACAAAACGACAATGGCGTCATACTTATGCATGTAACGCAGCCTATATCCCATGTTTTTCATTAAATAGGATATGAACTTTAAAAAAAAAAATGCTTAAACAAATAAACATTCCCATGCAAACGAATTATTTTTTTCTTTATTCAGATTTTGTTGCATTGTATATATTTTCTGATCTGTTTCAAATACCCATTAACAATTTAGTTGCTATGTTCCACTATTTTCTATTTTCAAATTAATAAAAACTGAGGATTACGTGTTGCTCTAAAAGAATGTTATTCGACTTATTATCATTATATTATTGTTATTATCATGTATTATCTTTCTTTTTTCCTCATATGCATTTTCTAGAGAACATTACTTCGTTTTGTGTATAACCAATTTTTTTTACATAAAAAAAATTATTGATATTTTCGTAAATGTAAATGATAAGAATATGTTTTCAATATATCATTATTATTATTATTATTAATTTATAATTCAATGATTATAATAATTAAACATTCGATAAATACTTGTGATTAGCGTTTCTATATAATAAGAAAATGCACAAAACTATTGTTTCGTGTCTCCTTCATGCTATAATAATCCATTATTGCTGAATACTTCTAAATCATGGAAACGTGCATAGTCGCACAAAGCAACCGCGAGTATTTCCACGAAAACAGTTAGCGTGGATCTTTCAAAAAGAATCTTTCTTTTTAAAAGAACGAATGGGTGACGTATTTTGCCCCGTTGTCACACTCGAACATGACCTTGCCCTTAAAACCCGCCCTCACACCATCGTTTGAATGTTCACCCTTTTTGTCCTTATTGTTATTTACTTTCAATGACTTGTTGTATTGTTTGTTGTTGTGTATGGCACACAATATATAAAAACGCCTCTGGATTTAAAGATGACATTGTTAATTACTGCCTCACGACTAAGCTAAGGGAAGTAAACGATTAAAAACGGATATATCAATTAATATTTTGGACGCATGAATTATTGGGACTTTAGTTCAGTGAGTACCTCGTGTTTTTATTATTCAAAGTGTTAAACTTGACTTTCACACATGACAAAATTATGTGTGACTTTGTCATATTGCAATAGGAGACTTGCAATATTCCCGCTGTGCGAGTCGAGAGCATCGTATTTGCTCATAAAGTCTTAAAAAGAACTTGTCCAAAACCTCGACTCGAGCAGAGCGGTTTTCACTGCAGATACTTTTAATGATGCGTTTGTAAACGTCGTCTAACTTCGTTATTAATCATAATTCAAAACTAAAATTTAATGTTCATATCTGTTTGGTATTTTTCTTCACTATTATAACAGTTTTATATACATTTCTTTATAAATCAATACCCTTATAAGCCCATGATTCAGAGAGAGTGAAAGGTATAAAATTTAGTGAAAATATACCCCGTGGAGCTACAGTCCACAAAGCTGATGCATCGTTTTTTGGTCCATGTAATCAAAATCGAGTCATATCGCAAGTCGGCTATTCCATTCTTCTGCAACAATTATACTGGCTAGACCATTTTTCTTTTCTAAAAACTGCTAACTTTTCTTTTCAGCTTAAGATCAAAAGAATAAGGAAGTGAATTATTCAAGTCACATATCAATGAGAGGTCGAGCTTTGATGTTTATTATATAAAATTTATTAAGATACCCCGGAAATCATGATGCCCCAGTCGGTACCACGCAAAAAAGTAACGAAGACAAACGTCACTGTTTTAAAAGTTTGTTTCGGTCTAAAAAAAAGATATTTTAATATTCATTGTCACCAATTAGTATACCGTCGAGCGATAAATATTTATTTTGGAAAAGCAATCCAAGACCTAAAAAAATGTTTATTTGGGCCAGAAACTAAGGGAAAAATGAAACTAGCGAGAGATATTCAAAAATTCCACACCAAAGATGCTTTTATCAAATGTGAAATGGACGTTCCAAATGTGTGTTATGGCTTGAGCTCATCTCATTACCAATGTTTCATTTTCATTTATATAACTTTGAATAAAAATGATTTCATATTTTTAAAGAAATCGATCAAACTTGACAACAATTGTTTTTTTTTTTTGAGGATTTATTCGTGGCTTTTATCAAATATGCAAAAAAATGAGTAAATATCATGTTATACTTTTTTTCCGGGCACAAAATAACACTTGTGCATTTTAATAGATCTCGATTTTAAAACACGGGTTATAACAAGATATTCATCTTCGCATTTCAATCGCTCCTCAATGCATTTCAAGCAATGTTTGCGCAATCAATATCAATCAAGAGTGTATTGAAAACGAAAACACATGCTTCTGATTAGCACTCGATTGAAATCAAGCCTTTTCTTAACCTTAGTTTATAGCTGAGCATTAAAAAAATGCGAGTCATGTAAAACCCAACGCAAAACAATAGATGTCAGATTCGCTAACGAGATAGGTTACATGATTATAAACTACTCAGTCTCACGCTAAACCCACACTATTGGACAACATCTGTGCCTGTGCCTACACCTAGAACTGTTTCAATTAATCAGATTGCAAAACGAAATATTAATTACTATGACAATCTTTCACTTAATTTCAAATAAATCACGAATCGAGGCACTTAAAAAAACTTTTTACTCAAAGGTTACTAAAGATGTTTCACATGAAAGAGTTAATTATTCACAACACTGTCATTTGTTTTAATCTAATTATGAAAGCATTGTTTTACAAAGACGCCATGCTTAAACATGACATTAAAATGCATATAATTATAATTACAATTTCTTGTGTACTAGAAAATTCAGTTAACATCTTTGATCACTTACAGATGTATATACCCAAAATAACAAAATATAAAAAATCGCCAAAAATACAAATTGTAGAACGACCGAATAAAACATAGTTAAATCGTTCAGAATAGTGAATAGGCCGAATAGAAAAAATAATAAAAATAATAATTATTATAATTATTAGTAGTGATGGTAAATAGTGGTAGTAGTGGAAGTAGTCAATTAGTTGTTAATAAAGCTGATTATTAAGAGTTATCATAGTAGAAGTCTGTTTTCCAAGTTCCTAAGGTAGCGTTTGTTTTTATATTTTCTTCGAAATATCTAAAGTTCTATGGCGAATGCCAATACCTCCGAGTTCGGTCCTTAACACACCACATCGCTCAACTTCAACCATATGTGCTCATTAAGCTATATTAACAAATGGTCATAGGCATTTGAATATTATCTTGGATTATTTTTGGGATCATTTTTGAAATAATCGATTGGACATTAATTTTGTTGTTTTCGCGAAAATTGTTGCAGTACACAAACAGCTTTGAAAACGTAACAATGATAACGATAACTATGATAAAACTATTGAAGAGCTGAAACTCAAATTGAACGCTTAGTTTTTGCTACATTAGGAATTTATTATGCTAATCTGCATTGAACAATTGATTTAATCGATAGCCGATTGCCATTTTCCGATTGGGTAGTGAAATTATTGAAAACTCTTTAACGTGCCCTTTGATTGGTTGTTTCTTTGTGAGCAACAAAAGTTAAGACTTATAGAAATAGGTCCCGCGGGGCTGGGCAAAATTATCCACTGTGGAACCAAGCTTAGCGGTAAATATTTTTAAAAAAAAATGGACTGCTCAAAATTATTGAGAAATCGACTCCAATCTTCCATTTGGAACAGGGGATATATCTCAAGGAAGAATGTTAACATGAGCTGTAATGTGAGTAAAATTGACATATTTTGAAATAGTATCGAATATTTTCTTAACTTCTTGTTTTTTTAATAATTTTTTCGCGTGTCTATATAAAACATTATATCTGGTCTCATATAAATATATGCTCGCGTACATGTATGTCGATGCGTCAAAATTTGAATATCTAGAAATATTACAGGCTCATATAAATTATATAACATATGTGACCCTTAATCCGCGCTTAATTTATGAAATTTACTATTATCTATATTTAGAATCTCTTCTCATAATGCAGTTTTGCGTAATACTTTTAGATTCAGATAGTTCTAATTGTTGCGACGCATTTTCAAGACTAGGAATTGTCCAATAAAAAATATTATTCATTTTGAAGACCCCAATGGAAGAATGCACATTACATTATCAAATGGCTATAAGCTCTGAACAGAATGAGATTTTCGCCGTTAAATTTTCGCGCTAAAATATTAAAAAAATGAAAATATTATATGTAAGTGATTGTTTATATTGTTTGTGTATCTCTATATGAACCATTGTTATGTTGTTAATCATGTGTGAAAGTTTGGTTGCATTACAACTAATGGTTGCATAGATATTGCATAATTTGTGAAAATCACCGCGATTTTTACTTAAAGTTCAATATTAAAGCAACCATTAGAAATAATGCACTCAAACTTTCACACATGATAAAAACACATTGATGTTTCATATAGTAGTAAACAAAAAATATTTAGGCGCGAAAATTTAACGGCGAAAAGTTCATTCTGTACAGAGCTATAAGATGTATACTTTCCATGTTAACCCCAAAGTCAATGTGACAGATCACAATTTTCCAAACAATGATCTTTAGTTGGTTTTTTTTTCTATTTCACATGTAAAATAACGTCGTCACGTCGTCACTCATGTAGAAAAACACAATGAGACTAATCTTGTTCTAAACTTAAACACTCATGTTATCATAAAGTTCAATGTGGAGGTGTGAAGGTATTTTACTCACTATTCCATGAAAAAGTTCTTGCAAAATAAAGGTTCAAAGATATTATCAAAGTGTATGTAAGTTATAAATACTTTATATCAAAGAGAATATGACGATGTATTTACTTGCTACTGTGACATCACCAACTAGCCTATTTGGTAATCAAATTGCATTGCGATGGATTGGCAAAAATTAAGAGTTGAAACTATTCAGATTCAAATTTGAATTGCAGTTTATCTTTTATAAAAAATAGTTGAAAATGTCAGATACTGATGTGATTTCTTTGAATTCTGCTCATAACAATGAAATACAGATAAAGTCGAAGGTTTGGAGTAGTTAAGATACATTTTCATTCTATTATTGAACATTTACAATGACCTGATTCAACATGAGGTCCAAAAGCTAATTTGATAAGCTAATAAAGAAGATGCATATCATGTTAATTGAAATTTCCATGACGAGTTTAATGCCAATATACTTTGAAAGGTCTGAAAGGTGTCGGCATAAATAACGATATACACATGCAGTTGCTTGGTAGAACTATATGCATAATGATACCCAATATACCATATTAATTATTATCTATATTATCATTATAATGATAATATGAAAAATTAGATACATCATAATAGATAAAGAAGAGTTTTGTATACATATTTATGTGGATTCGACTGTTAATCAAGTGGGTGAAAATTGAGGATGAGACGCACTTACGAATTCACTTACATGTTGGTTTAATTCCTGCAATATGTTAATATTGGGAAAACAACCTCACGAACTTTTCCTCACAAAAGGTTCCGCAGCAAATCTCAGTTGACTTGGAAATTTTTGGGAAACCTTTTGGATTATTTCTCCATCCGCGTAATAAATTTTAGTGTGTTTATTACGAGATTACTTTTCATTACCTAACAACTCTGATTTGTTTCCTTCATGTTTTTTTAAAAAAAAACAGTTAACCATTAGGCTCGCAAGAAAACCGTGAACACCTTTTTTGCAAAATTGTAGGTTCAAAATGGATAATTTGGTTGGTATGTGTATTTGTAGATGTATTTTAGTGTGATTTTACAGTTATTTTTTTTAAACATTTGTCGTGGGTTGTCCATTGTATTGAAGAAGAGCTATTTGGTCAAGTCTATGGGGCGTATCGATATTTCATATTTTTTTGAAAACAAGACGTTGAATGAACATAGATTACATGATCTTTCTGATTTGTCAAAAAGTGGCCGTGACTTCGCCTTACAACAAATATTACTTTATTTAAACTAGCATAAAAATTGTCATTAGCGGATCCAGAATCAAAGATGGAGGGTTTTTGCTGCTAATTACGATGTCTTCAAATCCATGATAAATACATTAATTATTCATGCGAGGAGGGGGCTGTATGTCCCGCGTGCAACCATTTCTGGAGCCGAAAGTCAAGATACATGTTTATTCCGCCAATGATTTTCTCCAAATACTCATTCCTAACAAACAGATGAATTAAAGGTTTGAAATATATATCATTGAGTGAATTGAATACGAAAGACAAACCGGAAGTAGATGTTTTGCAATATGTTCACATTTTTAATAACCATTTTCGAGCTACGTTCTTTGAAGAGCAAAGGGTATTTCGATAACGCATTTGTTTCAAGATCTACAAAGCCATCTTACAAATGAAAATATATATTAGTCAATAAAAAGTTGAATCCCATATGATGATTTTCAATAGTGACCACATGCCTTATTTCATAATTTTGAGAATATCGTAATTCTGATATAATAAATATTCGTAACTCTGGATATGGAACAATTCGTCTTTTATATGGATCAAATGGTTTGTAACATCCATCGATTCTGATATAACATAATTTTATGAAATATCAAAACCACTAACATGATGAGAATATAGCGAATAACTAAATTGATGAAAAATGACTTAGAAACTAAATTAGTTAGAAATGAAATTCGAAATGAACATGAACTAAATATGTTACTATTTCACAATACATATGTCACCTTAGTTTATGATCCCATACATATCATTTACTCCTCTCACTCATACTGGTAAATAATAATGTTAAGGCGGGGGCGGGCACTAACCACAAACTTTTAGAAACGGCGCCTTGACTTTCGCCTTGGCATCGCAATGGGGGCAACCCCGCTTTCTGCTCACAGACAGCTCTCAAAGGCAACCAACCATTTTGTAATAGCTCGCCTCCGAGTTTGCTTGACTCAGTTTTGCTTGTTGCTTACAAAAAGCACATGGCCATATCCCTCTCTCGTCGGCGACGACACAGGATTGTGTGAAAAGAGAGTATTGCGTAACAATCATGTAAACGACGATGCGTGAAGGTTTAACTGTGTATGTGTGTGGGGGAGGGGGGAAGTTTTATATGGGGAAGGGGTGGCTGTCCCCCTACCCCCCCCCCTTAGCGTTGCTACCATAGCAACCAAACGTCGCCAACGCGCACGCATATACATACGCCCCCGTTGTATAAACGCCTCCTTCTTAATAAAGCATATACATATAAAAGTTCAAAGTGTGGAGTAAAAAAGGGCGCTCATAATCATACTCATTAAAGCGGGGGATGTTGAGGAAAAAAGAAAACTGCCATTTGTGCTCAGTATTCACTGCGAATCCACAGCTTAAAGCATATGTAAACTTGAATAGATGGAAACACATTTGAAGGATTCATTTCTATATATTGTTTTAAATATCAATTTATTGAACCATAAAGGATATATGATATGATAGTGTGTTTCACTATATTGTGTTCATGACTGTGTTCAATTTTAATTGGTTCTTGGATTGCTCTGGATAATGAACACGACTTCGGCCTGTATAAACTAAAAACAAGTTAAACTAATAAATTAAAACTTAAATCAATGGACATGCATCTTTGATGCGCTTTTAACTGTGTCCTGAATTGGTGTCATGGATTCCCGGAGAGTCCAGTCTCGACGTCTCAACTGGACATTTAAAAAGAAAATTTACAAGAAATTTCCACAAATGAAATCATTTACTTCCGATTGGTGCTTTCAACTGGTGCTTTTGAAATTATCTAAACCAAGTTTTCATCAATAAAAAAGTGTACTTATCAACCTCGTATGATGAATTCTTCGAAGCATTTTTCGGTGGAATTTATTAAAACTTACATAAACAAATAATTGGATAATCATCAAGGAAAAAGATGTGAAATGATGCATGTTTGACGTCATAAGGGGATAGTGCTATTTCACACATGACAATACATCATTGCTCACGCGACGGCGTCAAAAAGAAATTGACCATTGGATATTAAAGACCATTATTAAAGATCATTATCAAAGATCATTATCACCTCAATGCTCAATAACTTAATGGAAAACATTACATAATGCAATGTGCAAGAAGTCTATCGCTGCCGTGATATGATTGTTTCTTGAAAGTGATTGTTTCATTAATTGGAAAATGGTTTCGAAAGGCAATTAAGGCATTGCCTGACCTTGCTTCCGGTCATTTCATAACCATGACCTTGACCTTAAATGCTATGATTCCCACTATAAATATGAAACGTATCGATGAATATTTCAACAGTTTCGTATTGGCATTCGCATTAACTAATGCTACTTGAGTTATTCGTTATTGCTATGAGGCATCTGAATATAAAATATTGATATGGATAGTTATTGTTAAGAAGGATAATTCAAAATGGTATTTGTGATACTATTATTATAACCTTGGATTGCTGCCTTCCAGAAAGGTATGGTTACTAAGCGTGTTTCGGTTTTAGAAGTAAGAAAAACACATGCTCACTTAATACGAGTATTTGAATATGATTTAAACATATCATAAATGCCTACATTTCATTGGTGGAAAATTCACTTCCACGTTAAGCACGTGATAATCTTATGAATAAAAACACATGTGAAAATTCAAAATTGATGCAATCCATAAGTATACATTACATAACACATGCAACATACTCAGTCTTTGAGACGACGTCATATCCGATATCTTAATCTAAATTAACATTGGAAAATGCCGACGCATTAAACATAAACAAAGACAACTTTGATTAAGTCATACCCGCCCGCCCACTCAAGCTTCTGGATGACAACAACGATGGCAGAGGGCATTGGAAAGAACAACGAGAAAGCGAAACGCAAAAAGCCGGTAGGTCATCTATAAAAAATACTTATGAGGAAGTGAGTAAGTTGTAAACAGTCCTAAATGCTATGTCCATTGAATGGAATTCTAATTGCTTTATGACATCTTATTATTGGTGGGTAGGGGTGGGAACCGGAAGCATGCATAGGGCATGTCTTTCCTGTGACGTTGAAAATCTATATTTCGAGATTTTCAAAGGTATTAAACGTCTCAAAACTATGGAATTCACTATGCAATCGGGATGGGTCAGTATGTGAACTGAGAATATGTCATGTAGTTCATATGAGTTTTAAAACTTCTTTTTTTTTTGAGATTTTCAAAGTTATAAAACGTCATAAAACTATGCAAGTATATTACGTTCGATCGTAATTATATTCCTGTGTTATAAATCGACTTCAAACTTAGTTTACTTCGTGTTTTCGAAAGTCAAGATGATATATCCCATAAAATACACCATACAATATAGTTTTTTCGTGTACAAGTTTAGGTTTTTGATTCGTTAAGACTGGGTATGAGTTGACTCATATAATTGATAGATTGATATTCCCATTTTTTATCTTAAAAATACCCAATAGAATTCCAATAGTCAATCTTCTGAATATTATACTCAGACAGGATATATCCAAAACACCTCCATTCATTTTTCAAATATTCATTACAAAACACATATGATTCAGAACTAGAGTAAGTATGCGTAGAAATGCGTAGGATACCCTGATGGAAATTCAATCCCTAAAAGGGATGCCTAGGAATTGAGGGGTGCCCCAGATTACCACAAGGACTGGTCTGTGGGCGCCAAACATGTTGACCTTATAGATATAGGATGAGAAAAAAGTGGGGGGGGGGAGGGGAGTGTGTC
>LQRL01153782.1:42345-58371 GCA_001703475.1 Hydroides elegans
ACATGATGCTATGAACATGTGATAAACAATCATTTATGACAATTTACTATATTTATCCATAGAAATAATGAAAAACATAACAAGATGGGTATTTACATGTATAATCTGTGTAGCTGTGAAGAAAAACATGATGTTATTTTTATTCGCGAGTAATGAACCTGACAGTGAAACTAGTTTACGTGTAATTATGATCACTGCGATCTTAGTCTAATTATCTTATATAAATAAACTGAATAAGTTGTTATCGCTAAACAGTGAAGCAACAAATATTATCTAGGCACCTAACTACTTGTTTATGAACATTTATGAGCAATTAAGAGGGCGTTTAATTGGTTTATATTGTTAACTAATTTACAAATCGTAAATGGGAAGATAAAAAAAGCAAATTAACTTGATCCCGAATGAGGCTAAAGGCGCACATCAAAACGAGCTAGGGGTTTCTCAATATAAAATGGTATAAATAATAAAATGATCGTGCTACATAACGACTTGAAATTATCTACTAATACTCAAATATTGTTTTATATTAAGTAAAAGAGCTCTAAGTTTTATTTTCAAATGTCAACAAACATTTTACTCGGTTGGTAATCACAATATTACCTCCTTCTAGCAACTTAAAAAAACTTCTATAATTTAAAGAAAATGGAAAATAATTATTAAAGATGTTCCTAAGCTAAACAAAAAAAGTCAACTACACACATATCAAGTTTGTTGATATTCATATTAAAGAAACCAAACACATTTTTGAAAACTCCGCGTTGAGTGCTCATTTATCGTTTATATGGCATAGTTATAATGAGGACAAGTATGGTGTTATTTTGAGTCGACATTGGTTGGAGGTCAACATAGAACTATATTAATAAACATATAGTGCATGAAGGTGACATGTAACTATGTTAACATATTAAAACAATAGACAGCCACAACATTATTATAATTGTCAACTACTAATTTAGCTTGATATCTTCTTAATAGAGATACATATAGTACATAAAGGAAACATGTAACTATGTTTAGATATTGAAACACCACAAAATGTCATTATAACATTAATTGTCAATTGGCAATTAAGGTGGAGATCTTCTTTTGACAATTATCTGTGAAGCTGTGAAAAAAAACATGATGCTATTTTTATTCGCAAGTCGAGATAAATTATGAACTTGACAATCTAAATAAGATTACTCGTGGTTACAATAATAACCCGTTTACCCTTTTATAAATAACATGTAAGTTATATTGAAGTCTATGACACAAAATATCTAGTTCAGCAACAATAGCTGATCCAGGTATTATACTTGTTTATACGGATTGTACAAAATAGGGTGATATAAAATCATCTGTTTATCACAAGTAATGAGATGAAAAATATGTTGCTGCGACAAATAATATGCTTTGATAGTTAAGAATAATACCTTTTCATTTCTCTATGTCAATCCCATATCACTTGAGTTTCCTTTACAAATATTCACTGAATGTGAGTGACTATTTGTAATTATACTGATCACTCGTTTTCGAGAAAAGATTGTTTACAAGATAACTTTATATCAAAACGTAGATTTTCGCTCAAAATGTTGACTACTTTGACACATGTCCGTAGACATCATTCTATCGTTATTTGTATTTGCAAAGGAAATGGAGCAAAATAAAATAAATCACCAACAAATCATTTATTCAGTTTATGATAAAAAGATTGAATATTGCAACAACTTTAAAAAGAACTCATGTAAGCGTTATAGAAATCTAAAAACATTCGAATGTATCCAAGCGCTTATTGCAGACTCTGGGAAATGTGCGCAGATAACATGTTTACAGGATCAGTATATGACTAAATGTACGTGGCATCATTTGAGACAATGTCATAAGACAGATCAATTAAAGTAGATCAATTAGAGTAGATCAATTAAACATATTGCAATTATCTGCTTTTCTTTTTTATGATAATAAAAGTAATACAATGATATAATTATCATCATAAAAATAAATATAAAAACAAAAGTAAAATGATTTTTCTCTGTTGAGTTTCATAGATCGTTTTCAGTATTGAAATATCGACACTATTTTTTGTATGCTATTTGACTTTTGATCTGGTGTCATATTAAACAAATATTACAGCAATATAGTATTTACTAAATAAGACCTATAGAACACTTATATGGATATAAGTTGATTGTTCTCGACTTAGGGTAGTCTTGTTCTATGAGAAAGTGAGTATTAAAAATGAAGCTCTCTTTACATACATATGGATTTCTAATATCCCCCAAAAAACTAAAACCAACAACTCTAAAGCAAATTCGAGTTTTAAGCAGCATATTGTAGTTTAGGTTGATAGCGGAGAAAAACACTTCGTCATAGACCATGAGACATAATAAATAAGCATCAAGGATGTGTCGAAGGTAACGCAAAAAAAAACAAGGTAACTGAGTCAATCTTTTCTTTATTAAAAAGAAACATTTAAATATTTTCTTTGCCTTCTTTTGCGTCTCGGACGTCAACATATTGTTGTTAACTAAATACATGATTTAGGATTTTCAATAGTTACAAAAACAAAAAAAAAATAGTTATCTGCGTTACAAACCTGATTTACCTACATTTCTCATGACGTCACGAAAACCCGGCTTTGAGCATCATAACCGTTTAGGTAATACACATTTTACAAAGATAGTGATTTATGAATTTTACGAAATTTACATTTTGAGCGTCATCAGTAAACTAAATGTATGACTCGTGTCTCAGATCGACGACTGTATGAATGACGTACGTGTTATTCACAAACAATCATACAATTTACTTTTCCTTTTCGAAAGTCATCTGATGTCATAAATCCATGCCTTCAGATTTGTTTTCATCCAATCATATATTCAGAATGACACTCAAAACGAACAAAATCATTGCCAATGTCGGGAACCAAATGTAGGTTAATAAGCCAAGGAGATTTGATTTTTTTATGTCAAATTCTTCATTCAAATCTAAAAAAAAAAACATTTCAAGGACAAGATTTTCTGGAAGCTGTACCCGAGCAATTATTAGTTTTGTCTATAAATGTTATTTTAAATAAAAATCTAAAAGAGAACAGTTATAACAAAAAAAAAATAAAACAAAGGATAAACAGCTCGACCGCACTTTTAAACAAAAATCATTTTTGCATGAAATCTCAATGGTGAATTTATCAAAACTATTTTATATTATTTGTTTTATGGTTTAATCCTTTAATAGCTATATGAAATATGATACTTTCTTGATAAAACCATTAAGGTAATATATATGATTTGAATGATATCCTCTGTACTTTCAACAACAATCAGAACGACGTTGTTATTTTTAATTTGAATGCGGCTACATGTCATCCTTAAAACAGGTTTACGATTTATTTTTGACGTCTAGATGTTGCAATAAGGTGTTTTCGATGTTATCGACGTTATCGACTTTTGTATCTAAAACATCTATTCAATGAAATACACAAACGAATGATAAGCCACGACACGTTTTTTTTTAATCAATTACAAACAACATAAAAACGATGGTTTAATGAAAGTATTATAATTAAGCAAAAGGGTGTTCCCTTTTTTTCTAAGTCACTTTTGATGAAAAATGAAATATTAGATATTACTAGATTAACTATCATATATTGCAAATAGCAGTTGCAAGCACGTTTAATCAATTTCGGAATAATAATTATCACTAAACAATACGAATATTTGGAAATTATTTTTTAAAAAATGTTTCCTCAAACTGTTCAAATCTCAAAGTTAGAAAATATTTTCTCAACATTTCCAAACTCGCTTGAATTTTGTGGGGAATCGCTCGTGAGGTCGGTTGCAAATCGCGATGTTTTGCCCAAATCCGCGATTAGGCATTTATTGAAAATTGATGTTTGGCGCTGCATTAAGATTTTTATTACCCCTGCATATATATATGAATTGGTATTCAAAATATAATTCATGATAAAACGATTGGTCACGTAAAATAAAGCCATATAAATAAAAAATATAAAAGCTCATAAGCCAAGCCATGAAATACTTTAAGCATTTTTGTGAGTGACATGAATGTGTACGTAGTGAGACCAATAAATCATAAATATTTTTTGAGATAGAAGATAGATGGCAAGTGGTTAAACCTGCTTTAATAAGGTATTCCATGATAATTAGAGGTGATGGTAGCTATTAACTGATTTGTATAATTTTAGAAAAAAAAGTTCAAATTAGGAGTTGTTTGTTCTGAGAGAGATGTATATAGAGATAAATCAGAGGTTACTTGATTCGATACGACCGTATTTATTAAAGAAAATGTATGGGATTTTCTTCAACTAAGATACATATATTCACGCTTGCTTTGAACACGGATAATTCAAAGTCCAGACAATATCTAACATTTCTTTTAAATATTTGGTATTTTTTCTGGTCCATCGGATATGGTTGTTAAAATCGAATTGAAATGTCACTAAATTCGTATCTTATATGACAAAGATAACTTTAGCAGTAATTCACTCGACATGATGTCGTTAAAGTCGTTAATGTATTATAATTCGAGCTTTTATGAAAGAAGTCATTTTCAATAAATCCCGCTGCCATTCCTTTTGAAATAGTTTTAAAAATATCAAACGGCTCTTAGTTAATATATAAATTGATCGTGGTAGGGTGAGGTGTAAATGAGCGCCTTTATAACACTTACAATTGCATAGGAGTGCATAACTTATCAGTGATTTATCAAAATACCTACATTTTTTCTACAATATTATCACATATAATGCAGTTTTATATCTCATGTTTCAAAACATTAGTATTGTATCATCAGTTGCCCTGTGAGTACATTGGAAAGAGTGCGGGAGAAATGTGTAGCCAAGTATTGGGTCAGGGCCTCATGTCACTGCCCCAGTCACTGTGGCATGTGGATGGATTCGGTCTTGAGCCCGTCATGATGATTTATCATTATTTCGCTTTGGCGCAGGCACAACCACAAAATATATATCAGGCGCCTATATAGAACAAATATTGAAGAGGGGAAGGCACCGTTATTATTATTCATCAGAGCGAATAGGTGGGGTCATCTGTTTATAGCTATAAGCGTCTTTAATAGCGAAACTAAATAGTAACAATTCAACTTCAAAGTCCAATTTTCCACAATGTCAAATGGTGCAAGAGGCTGAAATAAGGCTCTTGTAAGCCCTTAATAAACCGCTATTTTTGTTTTAATTGAAAATATCAATAATCTATTATAAATAAAACAAGGATATAAACATGAAAATAAAATAAGTAGGGTTAGGTGTTGACTTCGGAGGTTTGGGTAGCAAGATACTAGACCCAACCCGACCCGAGTAAATACATAGATAAAGAGTTATTGAAAGGGCATGGAACTGGCCTATACTTAGCAAAATTAGCAAGATCGGATTCTGGTATTGATTTATGCACTCTAAAATAACGGGAATCTAACTTGATTCATAATTAGACTATGTAAATTCTACTCCTTTATTGAATTGCAATATATTCAATCGCAGCGAGATGTGTTCTTAGTGTCCCAAAGTGTCCCCAAATGACCGTTGCACAACTGCATTTAATGTAGTCACGGTTCAATACCTTCTTCAATGAAGCATTTGATCTATTAACATATATCTACCCGCATATTTCATATGCTAAAGCGAGGTTGCAAGGACTCGACATAGTGCAATAACAGGCGCGGATCCAGAAATTATTGAACCTGGGGGCGCAACTGTATAAATTATCAGGCTGAACCGGGGGATGCACATTTATTTTTTTGTCTTACATATAACAGCGAACAGGGGGGCGTGCGCCGGGTGATTTGTATGGTAAATCCGCGCCTGAATAAGGTCCTAATTCAAATCAAGTGTATTTTGCAATGAGTTTTATTTTAACATCACATGACTTCAGATCATTTTCATAATGTCATATATTATCAAACGCGTATGGCAACATTTCCGCGAGAAATCTAAAAAAGGATAAACCATATGATGGAACGACAATTCAGACAGTACTTTTATGGGCGGAATTCTTCAATAAATTGAATTTTTGATCAATAATTCGAAAATATTACCTAACTCAAATAGCCTCCGTCTCTAGGTCTCCGATTGAGATGTTACAAAATGTAACGATTGTAATTTAATTGTCCTCGATTATGTAATACATGTATTTCACGTGCAAGCCCCTGGGGAAAAGACACATTTAATTTTGAATTATAATCCATTTTAACCAGGTGAACTCAAGGGGAATCGATATAAGAAATCATGAATAAAATAATTTCGTGTGCAGATTTTATTGAGAAAACAGTAATTAATGTGATTTTAAACAATAATAAGTGGAAATATCTTTTAGTTCTCATCCCGGATTCGACCATTTTTGCACGAAAATGAGCTACTTGGAAACACATCTTCTTTCCTATCGATCGATCAACATTCCTATTTTTATATATTGTCAACTCTTTAAATGACACCTGTCTGCAACCCTGGTTCATATGAGTGAAATGAAATAGGATCACCCCTAAACTACTTCTTGTAATATAGTTATTTCCATTTCCCTATAAATCATTGCGGATGCCAAGGTATATTTAAAAGATGGACTATTAATATTCGAAGAATCCCATCAACCCTTCTTGTTAAACCCGCACGCAGTTTCAAAAACATCAGTTTAGAACTTTTCAGGTGTATTATTTAATATGTTTTTCGTCTAAAAATCAGCAGTTTAAAAGTTGCATGATAGATATGAAATAGTGAGCAAATACAAAAGATTCCAAGACATAAACACTATTTATTGTGCAAAAGACATCTCAAATTATAAATGCACTCAATTAACTAGTCGCGACGTAAGCATGCATGTATATGCACCCGCCTACAACTGCATTGGGGGTGAAACAACCTTGTAGAGAAAAGAAAAAATGTACATGTACTTTTCTTAAGGTAACTCAAAAGAACCCCGCCAACAATTAAGGAGTTGATTTTTTAAACGAGCAGTTATAGACATTATAAAACAGGTAATGCTACATGTTTCCCACTCGGCAAAACTCGTCCGTAAGACGTCACTTTCGCACGTAGCGTCCAGAAGACGTCATAATTTGGTCACATATACAAGCTTTTCATGTACTGATGTTGAATAACCGTCCTTCTTATGCCATGATAGGACGTCGGTTAAACATGCTTTCAATCTCAACAACGGGAAAAGGACGTTCGAAAAACTTTTATATGTATCGCAACTTACAATGTCCTCTCAACGTCGGTGATATCTTACCGATTGGGTTGGCCCAAATATTTCCCGTACATTGAACCAGTTTTGAAAGTAGTGACGTCACAAAACAGGTCCTTAGTCATGCAAACTCTAAAATTAAGTTGTTTGTCAACCTGTCTCGCTTTTGAGCCTGTGAATGCGGATTTGACTGAAATTATATATCTGAAAAAAAACTTGCACTTAAAGATAACACTTTAAAATGAATTACTATATGAAGTGTTCGTGCTTGATATAACTGGGAATATAAAAAAATGATGCGTTGCGCGGTTCAAAGTACTATGTTAGCTTTTTTTGTGAGCTACAATTCGAATCTGTAGATTTAACCATCACGTAGATGTAAAATAAATTTTAGTTAACTACTTATTTTTACTAATGGTTGCTTCGAGCGTTTGTGGTTGCTTCTGTTAGAAGCTTAATTTGGCCTACAAAATGCGTTCCCTACGCTGAAAGATCGCTGGTCCATATAAACCAACATTGCATTTACAATAATGAATAATTCCTCGAATGCTGTCAATCATTGATTTAAATTTGCTAAAATAATATCCAAACTGTTAAAAACTGAAGAGAAATTGTATATGGTCCACAACTTTCATCTAGATGGGTTCAACAACTAAGATCCACAAAACGTTAACCTCGGATTATGAGACCGATGCATGCGTCCAATATAAACCCTTATTTCCAAAGCAAAATACGATTTTCCTAGAAGTTTCTATTTATATATAATCAAACACAATTTCTACTGAACTAGATGCTATTTGGTCTATTTACTAAAATCATAATAATTCAAACTCTTTCTTTAGTTCATCTCAGTCGTTTAATATTTAAATTTTAATATTTAAGTTTTATGAGCGTTTGGAAACATGCTACCATATACATGTAAGTAGGGAATATAGCCTAGAAGTCAACTTGAGAAACGTTACTTGACATCCAAAACGTTTATCTATAACCTTTAACAGCAACGTATAGCTTTGCGATAAATTTTCTGACGTCAGATTGCAGTTATGCCAAATCGAAACAAGTGTCAGTAATCACATTAAAGAACAGGTTTTTGCATGTTTTGAATTTATGATCTTAGTATAAATATGACGTAGCGGCCTAGTTATAAAATAATGCAAAAACTTCGTTCTATACCCCCGCAAAAAAATGTTTTTCGAAATGAATGAGTCAAAACATGCACATGTTTTATGTTATCTGTATACAACACACTTTCTAAAACCGCAGACATGTTATACATGTATGTACTTTAATGGTGTGAGCAAATGAAGTCACGTCATGAATATTTAAGGCAAGTTAAATAATAACTAATATTTTGTAGACATTGAATAAACGAAACCCGAAATTGATACTATTCACCCGGAACTGACCAAAGAATCGACCTGGTCAGCTTTTACAGCTTTGTAAGTGATATGATCTACAATTGAAATTGAATAAACAGTCATGTGATGTTAGGCATTCATTACAATTATTAATTCATATATGAATGTCTGTGCGCATTCAAAAGCTATAATAGTATTATACTTTTATTAACAAACATATGTTTGTTCAAGAAGAAACGGGAACTAATATATAAAATCGTTTTCATTTTACCAAGCCGTAAAGTCAATGTCCCTATACAAATTGGTATACATTGGACAGATTTTTACTGTATATTGTTATAGATTTATACACGTATAAACATATCCCATTATTTGCAGACACCTACCGGATGCATAGAAATAATGACGTTTAATAGCTTGACTTTTTAAATTTCGTATTGTTACTATAGGAACTTATTTCTATTTTTATGCAACACAGAGGCGGAATGATATGTTTAATCGCAGGTCGATGAACCGTGTTTATGTTTATGCAGGTCAATAAGTTAAATGTGTATTCGATGTGTATGTGAAATAGTTTTTATGCAATAATTGTATGCTATAATAATTACTTAATCACATCTGATATACATGTAATAATTGGTTGTGTTTGAATAGTTGAGATATCTTTTCAGGTAATTATCTGAAAGTCTTATCACGTGACAAAAAAATGAAATGGATATTTGTAAAAAATATAAATGAATATATTGATGTTCAAGGTACACGTTAACGGTAAAAACAAATAGTTCTCCCTATATGATGCGATGTCAGTTTTTTTTTATAGTTTTTTTACTGAATGATCTCGAAAAGTGATGATGGTGCCAAACATATATAAAGTTCCTAGTCACTAACTTTACCCCTTCTTACACATCTGCCGCGTTTGCATAAGCTTTATAACTAGATTAAAATTAGAATAAAACGCCCCCACTATTATATCAAAGTTTATTTCAATATATTGAACTATATATCACTCCACGCGCCACACCCTATATGACACATTTCTGTGTTCCTCTGCTTATCCAGAAATCCAATCTTTCCGCCCAATGTTAATACGAGAAAAAAATCTAATCATCACATAGGTATGAATCAGAATATGATCAACTACACCAATTGATTATTCTTGAAGCGAGCAACGAAAAAGTACGTTTCATGTAAATCGAACATCAAGGGGGAAATTATAGACCTCCGAAAAGACAGAAACCTATCAATCTTCCTAAATGGCACTCTGAATATAAAATAAGGGCATCCGTACAATAAGAGGTTCATTTACACAAATAATGTTTCTATGAAGATGTTCAACACGAGCCGATCACTGTATAGCACAATATTCAATACATGAAATTGAGAATAGACTTCTATACCTGAAAGGTTAACAACTAATTAGTTTTTGGCAAGAGGGACATACAAAATGTATTTAGATATTTAGAAGAAACAAAGGGTAGACCCTTATTTTAGTCCAACAATCCAATAATTTTAGAAACAGTAGGAGGATTTCAAGAGTTATATCTGATAGCTTACTGAAATGGTGCCATATTTCTTTTATTACATGTGAACGCCACATCAGGGCATTATTGGAGATACATACTGCAAGCATGGTATCACTGTTTTTATTATAATTCTTACGTTATAAAACGACATTTAACAAGAGGAATTATCCCGCATTTATATTTTTGTTAAATAATTTGAAATCATTTTAGCCCATATGTGTAATGAACCCTTTCAAAATGTCACCACAAAAAAAAATATGAAAGATGAGGCTGGCAAAATATGATAGGCCAAATAGTGAGACTTAAATAGGTGCATTATTGCGGTTTTGTGGTTAATTGGTCTCTTGTGTGACGTCACGTTTTCCGATTTCACTTATGTGACGTCACAAATAGGAACTATCAATTTACAAACACAAGTCAATATATGACGTCACAATATATGCCTAAAATAGGTCAAATGTATTGTTCGCTTCACTGACACTTATTTGAGGACACCGGTGCCGGAAAAGAATAATGAGGAAAATAAACGGATCAAGTTACCAGGATCTTAACAAAGTAGTTTTTGAACTTTAATCAGGTTTCTATTCGATTATCCATTCATCAAAGGGAATGGTTAAGAATTGCGGGAGGTTTTTAGGTACATAGTGGTATAATGCCTCTCAATCATCCATGGTAAATATAGATGATTAGAATCTGAAAAAAAAAGTTTGGTTTTTGAAAGAAAAGAATGGTTCAAAAGCAGTTTACTGAATTCGGGCAAGTAAAAATATGTTCAACATCATAAAGCTCTTCACATTTTATGTTTTTAGATCCATGCGGGATCATAGGTCTAAAATGTAGAGTTTAATCGCGACTACAAATGAATAGTGTAATTTAAGATTCCCATGCATATATGCATAAAAAAACTATATGTTAACACGTTCTTAAAGCAAAAGGTTAGGGATGCGTGTTTTATCTAATGCAATATACATTTGTTTATTTGTATATTTTGCATATCACCTTGTGCGTGAAGTCACACAAATTCTATGTATTCTAACCTATATATTATTGAACAATTTATTTATTATAAAAGAAATATAAAACATCATATGTTCCGTGTCATTGAACTGAATATAACTATTCATCTACATTGTACAAGACAATGTATTTCGAAAAATTGCAGTGCAATATTACTTTTACATTTTTTGCTAGTGCGTTTGATTTTAGGTTTATCAGGTAATATCCCATCTTCCGACATAGATCATATATTACATGCACTAATGTTGGTGCATCAACACTTATTTTTGATACCACATTATTAATGCTTTAACTCATTTTCAAAAATATACCTTGCGTGTTTCAGAGTTCAACACACTTTCTCAAAAGTGTATAACAATAACTTAAGTAGCAGTTAAAAGGTACATGACGTAATAATGTTCAAAAGTCAACTGAATTTCTGACATCTGGTACAATACACTATTCAGTATTAAACACATGAGTGCTAAGGTTGCATACTGCACTTGTATGATTTCAGGGTTAACAAATTTACAATATTTTAATAATTATATACATTTATTCAAACAATTATTAAATAATACCACCTGCATGATGGTTGAACAGTGAAATGAACTTACAAGTTCACTGATCGAACGTACAAGATAGGCGATACTGTTACAGAAATATAATATACTGTAATAAAAGAAATCGACTTTGAAGTCTAGGAATCGATATTTTTATGGGCTTCGAACTTTTCTCGTCTTGTGTAAAATGAGTTCACTCGTTTCAAATTTGATTTTGTAGCATCGTTTGGACAATATTTAAAACCTAGTTTTAATTGTTTTTTTATGCTGCTGTCCCCTTGCGCGTTTGCGTAAAAACGGTCAAAACTGATTTATGTATTTAAAAAATACTGCATAGGGCACATGCACAATAAACAATTTTGGAATCGCCAATTTTTATTTGTCGAATTTTGAATTTCTCATTGATTAATCGTGTCGTTCCTTGTGATTTCCACAGCGAAAAATGCAACCATGAATTTGTTTGATCAAAGCATAGGAGCGTAAGCATAGGTTCAGTCGCCCATTTCTTGTAGCAATATTACTGCAAAAGCATTTCAGAGTAGGGCTTGTTCACACGGGAAGCGACCAAACGCGGCCCGCGGCAATTTACTTATTTGATCTTTATAGGGCTTTGTCATTTTTTTTAGAATCGCGTTAGAAAAGGTGTTCACACGGGAAGCGACACGTTCAGAACGACAAATGTTTGACATATAAACAAATCATTTACTTAGACAAGTTGAGTTGTTTGTTTCTTGCCGCAACTGGCGGCGCAAAAACGCAAGGGGCGATTCCGCACCGCCTCTCGCGTTTGCGAAGATCATTTAATGAAAATTAACAGTTAAAAGACAAAGAATCGTCAGTTGTCGCTTCCCATGTGAACACCTTGCCGCTCCATTTCCGTGCCTAAAACGCGTATCGCTTCCCGTGTGAACAAGCCCTAAGGAAATGTTAGGAAGTTATATTCATTTGTTTTAATTAATTGAGTTGTGCAGAAAGTGACATTTAAAAACTTGATTGTATACGTTTGACTTTATGATTTGTGGGCTATACTTTCCTTTAAATCATTTTATTAATGTCTCTTCTCATTTCATATTATATGTGAATACATACTGTATAGATAGACCTGACATATATATTAATCGCATTTAGTTGCGGTCCATCCTTGCAATACATGGACAAGTGCGCCTTGATAACATTTTGTCATTTAGCTAATTCGCTGATAACACGATATATATTGTTAATTCCTCCGATAAGTTGAGAGTGAATACGAGAGGCTTTGATGTTGGGTTACGGCATCTAATGAGAATTTAATGTGGTCACGTACTTTATTCCTCATTCATATCACCTAAATTTTCGTTGTTATCTCGTATGTATCGGTTATGATTTTCGGACATTAGTGTGTGTTCTTTGCCTATTCAACTTATATATAATTTATGTCTTTCGTTTAAAAAAGGTCTTATTATGCATACATTTTTATGAAAAAAAAGTTCCTATGCAACATCAATTTAAATGATGCTATCACATCTATATTTGCGCGCGTTTTTTATTTATTGCGATTTTTTTGTTTATGCGTTTGACATGAAAAGTTGGGAGCGCTCGTGACTATACGCTACCTCGTTGCGTCGTGTCGTAACAGAGTGGTAATATGATGGAAACAATTATTGGCGACATATCATACTTTGATTGAGGAACATCTTTATATCTATATAATTTTACGAGGTAGAAAACTCAACAGCATTCGTATTATTGCTATTAAACAAATCAAAATTAGTTTCTAATTGGATTGACGTGTTCCAAAATGTTACAAAAATATTTTGCAGAGTTTCTATGCATATGACTTCAATGATTTCAACAGAATTCGGGTTCAAATACAATGTTTTGAATAACAATTAAAGCACTGACATAAACCCTCCCCCGCATGTAAATAATATGTGTTAATACGCTGCGGAATATCAACATCCGATTGCTGTGAATTTCAACCTTATATAACAATATAATTGAATTTGTACAAACAGTTTAGTGTGAGTTTCAATAACGCATTTCATTTACAAATGCTAGACTTCTAATTGATAGTTATTTTTCATCTTTTGAAAATCAACTCATTATCTGGAAATGCTTTGCTAATAAGGAAATACTGGAATATTTTTTCCTGAGACAGTAATTTGTATTTCTCTGTAGCAAATGCCTTAATTTTAAAAGAATTTACTAACTGTATATAAATATTTATTTGCAATTTTCTAAATAAGGTCAACACTGTGTATACTCTGATGATATTTATTAATATGACGTGCTTGAATGTGTTAAATGTCAGTTCCAGAACATCCTACCATGAAATTGAAAAGCATGTTCGTACTGTTATTAAATTAATTTATTCAAGGAAACAACAATGCAAAATAAAATCAACATAAAAAACACAGAAATATCGCAAACAGTTCGTTCTTGTTCCGAGTCTTTCCTCTGGCCATGTCTTTATCATTTCTTGCCAAACTGGAAGTAATTTTGTTTCGTGGAAGGGGGGGGGGCGTCGGGGCGTTTCGACAGGGAAGGGGGACCTATATATGTTCATGGTTATGGCATGTGTTCATACATATTTTTGGTTATGGATATCAAAAGAAGAATCTATTAGCAATGCATTTTGATATGTCAAAGACATTTCAATGTATGCACCATGATACAATGTATTGCTTGGGGTTTTAAGAAATTAAAACACTCGTTGCAAAAGTTTTATTGTCGTATATATTTATTTGACAAAACGGCTCTAAAATAAATTTTTCAATCACTTTATGATGAACAAACAATTCACCCATATAACCCATATATAACCTATATATAATCATAAATCCCTATCGTGTGTCGTGACTAGCGGATCAAACAGCACATGACGAAGATCCAGGGTGACCGCGTTGCAAGCGCCAGATACCCTGAGATATAAGATAATACTATCTCGCCATGCGATAAACTATTTATTACACCCTTGTTATACATGAAAGTCGAAAATATACAACGTAAATGTCAAGGGCGATGAACTTGTGAACGTGGCGGCAGCCCGACTGGATAAAATGATGACATCAGTAGAAAGGGTTCCATGCTTTCCCCCAAACACCAAAATGTGAAAAATCTAAAACAAAATTGTATTAGTAACAAATAAGATACAGTTCTTAAAAGTTTGTCAAAGAAACAATCATTTGAATGTCGAGTATAAAAGGTTAAACTAGATAAAGTACATTTTTGCATTGAGTTTTTTTTTTTTTGCAATTCGTAACATAACTGTTGAACTATCGAACGCTTATATCAAACAGAAGCAAAAATTGAGCGAGCAAACCCTATAAGATTCCACTGTCTAGGACAGACCATACATGTTATATTTGGAGCTGTTTTTAAACAGCCACTTAGAACATTTATGCACGGAGCCCTTCACTGATTTGACCCTGTATATCCATTCGATGATATCACTAGGACACATAGTTCCGAGGTTAGGTAGATGGTTTTTATCCATGCCATAAACTCAATGATATACGCAGTATATTTAGGTGTACATATCAGTTAAGCTTGGTATATATGTTATCCTATAAGCTGTAGAAATATGATGACCAAACATTTATCCTGTGGTATCCATTATATCTATAATGGACTCGGTTTAATCCTTGTTGTTGTATCAGATGGATTAACGAAAGCATTCGCACACGTCGACAAAAAGCTGTGCAATTATCATATTATAAAAAGATACTTTTATTGCTTATCAGGCTTGTCAGTTACAGGAACCGAAGAGTTCAAACTTAAACTGAACTTTGCAAACTATGCATATAAAATAGCATGGTGAGCACGAAAAAAATCTTGAGCTCAACTTCTCGTCGACCCAATACTATTTCGGTTATTATTCTGTTATTATTCGGAATTATTGTATTTTTTGCAATTTTCCAAAATAACCATCCGGGAAATATAAAAACGAATACTAACCGAAGGGTCCTTACCAAAATGGTTGTTAGGGGGAACAGTAACGACCATTACATTTCACTATCCCGAGAGTCAATAACCATATTGGATTACATGAAATTGACGTTTAAATATGCCCGTCGTCCCTGCCGGGCAATATCAAAAGTGATATTACCCGGTTGATATTGCCCGGCATATTGCTTCAGCCCTGTAATATAAGAAGTTATTGCCTGGATCGTATTGCCCTGATAAATGCGTATTTCATCTGTAACATGAATTTCCGCTAAAAAGTATAATATACAACCATATAAATGATATCGTAAAAAAAAACATTAGCATACAACTTCCGAGTTGTGTTGTTTTATTTAATATTTTGCTTTTGAGCACTAAATTTCAACCACTCGACACAGCATTACATGACGTAAATGACCTTATTGTATCATTTAATTTATTATAGAACCATAAATAATTTGCATGTCCAAACAAA
>LQRL01153782.1:58584-68961 GCA_001703475.1 Hydroides elegans
TAAACATGCAATTGCTATCAGTTTATTACACTCTTTGGCGTTCATCCAATCGAATCGAGTGCTTTTTAAAACATCTCTGACGTCACAGACGAAAAGTGTCTCTTAACGAACGAGGTCAAACGCTTTGCACAAATCAACTTTAAGACAGTTATTTTTTCGTTATCATCCGAATAGATGAAAACGCTCTTATTTTTTTTTTCAAGATGCACACTCTAGATTAAACAGGTATGTTGATAATATCCGTAAAAATAGAAATGTGAAGGAGCGTCATAAAAGCATTGTTTCGTCATTCAAGTAGGTCCAAATTTGGTGACGTTGATACTCTGTGGTTAGCAACAGACAAACATTGATTTTATTAGGTCAAACACATAGATGAAAACCTATCTTCTGTTATAAACGTCTCTAATCGTATCTACTATACCAATGTTGGTAAATATAAAATGTAAATAAATACGGTTTTTTATGAATAAAGTACATAAAGGTATACTTTCTATTTTACAAAATGTTCAATTGCTTCCAAGAAGAAATAAATTAGCGCCAAAAATTATATGTTATCACTTGAAATCCTAGACAAACACATGTATTTTTATATGAATAGGTTTTGAAACAGACTTTTTATATCCGGGTTTAACACTTACGTCTAGTTATAGGATATGAATTGTGCGTTTAATTTTGCCTAGATGCAAATATATAATTTTCGTGTTATCAACACATATAGTAAAGACATCAAAGATTGTTTTCATTAAAAAATGTATAAATATAATTTAAGACATGCACATTGATAATTTATCAAAATACGTGTGTATGGGGGCATTTACAATTTAACGTTATGGAATGAGATTCTCAGAACCCAGAAAGCGCTATGGACTTAAATATGCTGCTAAATACATTTTTTGTTTTTTTTTAGTGTTTTTTTTTATAATCGCCTTTTATAATCGTTTGTGCTTTGTATTTTGAATAGCACCCCAAGATAGTCATGCTCAGAGATGATCTACAGTAAACGCGCTTTATAACTTGGCATCGTGCAGGCGTGCGGGCGTGCGCACGATAGTGTTTTATCGATTCCGTAATGTTTTATTTCCTTGTACTAGTTGTTTCCAGCATTGTCCTCAAAACATGACGTATGACGCAAAGCAAGAGGTCACTTATATATCATGTGATGTTACTCAATTTATAATCAGGATAGACTGATGTACAAATACGTTACTTTATCTCTACTTAAACGTATACAACTGTTTTGGCATACACTGGTCAGCCATAAGCCCATACCCTTATTGGAATACAGGGAACATCCAATAACCAGTGGTCAGCTAAATACTTTTGCTGGACATTGTCAGAGACCTTTCCAAACGACTTATTGTTAGCAAAAACATTTGGTTCTATAAATTTTCAGAGACCTATGAAACCCATTTTAAAATCTAACTTCTGAATCATATTTTAAATTCGCCAATTATTATTCAGATTTATTTTTCAAATATCAGAAAGGCGAGTTGTCTCAGGATGCCTTTACACTTATAAATAACGTTAAATATTTAAACATTGAATATATTAAACATATAATTATTAAAATATATTTAGCATATGGTATTTCCAAATACAAACGTATATGGTTTTGGCTGCGAATTGTTTATAGTATGTTCACGTATCAGATTATGTGATTCCCTTTATGCATATAACATGTCGGATACGAATACTGGATGTGTCCAGGTTGACCATTTATCAAATAAAACCACTAGTAGACCGATGTCCACTTGTTTACGAGATTAATTGCTTTACTCTCATAAAACCTGAAGAGTCTCGTCTGGCCAAACATTTTGACTGATACATATTCTATGTCACGTGCAAATTATGTTTGATTTTTTAATGTTTTGAGTTTTTTTCGTTGACTGGAATCGATTAAAATAATATAATTCATGTCATAGAAGTCAAACATTTTTTTTGGTAATGACCCTCGATGATAGCATCACTGTTACAACCAGATCATAATAATAATATTTATTAATTCAATTATTTATATTACAATTATAATCATTATTTGTATAAGTATCACCATCATGATAAGCATTTTCAAAATTGTCACTGCTAATTCGAACTATTAATCAATCAAATAATTAATCAAAACAGTTTAAACAATATGAATGCCTAGATGGTGAAAACAACTAACAAATAAACTAGGAAATCAATCTTTGAAATACTCAACAACGGGCGTGTGCCCATATAGCTAAAACTCAATATGACTTTAAAGGTACTCAATTTTTATTAGAAGTTGTTATGAAAAGCTGGTTACAAGCAAAACAAACTCAAAACAAATGTATTTTTCTTGAATGATTTTACAATTAGAATGACATACACTTAAAGCGGATTGATTGCTCTAAAGTAACAATCAGATTGAAGCTGAAAAACATCCGATGATAAATGAAGGATTAAGTAAGATGCTACTAAATGAAGACATCCAATGGTTCTGAAAGGTTTAATTTTTCGCATGGATGCTTAGAATAAATACATTCGATATATATATGATATATGGAAGGTTTACCTTGGGTTTAAGGTAAAAAGGTTTAAATTTTTATAGCCAATTTATCCGTCCATATATTACCAGAAAAAGAAAAAGACGCGAAGAATAAATTATTCTCATATGGTTCCACCAAGATATAATACCAATACCAATGGTTTAAAATGTTTAAAAAGTACTTGTTAAGTATAATGTTTTATTATGTTAAGTTTCAAATATGGATTCGGGATTTTTTAAAATCTATAATACCGAAGTTCATGCATAAACATGATTGCCTTGCAAAATCAGGTGCTTACGCATAGTTCAAAATTATTTATTTTAAAAGCACGTTATTTCACAAGAACGTTCTCATGGTGTACCCTACTCTAATTAGATGACACTGGATGATCATCAAAACTGTTACTCGAAACACCTTCAGGTCATAGCATATGTACATTTAATGTGTCGTTGCAACTTAAGATGTCCATTTATAAAATGAAGGATCCAAAAGGTGACGTTGAAAAGGGAATAAGAGACACAGATGGCGTGCATATTTTTTTCTTTAAATTCCTACATTCTCATCGTATATGCATAGGAATTTACTTAATTTGATCGATTGTAACACTAACTAGTTTTGCCTGAATTTGAAAAACTGTTTATAACATCAATATTTCGAATATTTCATTTTTAAGTTTTCGTTTAGATGATTTGGTTAGATATACAATGTACAGTTTATGGTCAATATGCAGGACTGCTTCCCAGTGTTCTGTCAGTTCATAAAGTGTATGCGTCGATATTTCATTTAAAAGCCGTTATCCAATTTGATGTATTAGATAAGTTAAGGGCAAAATTAAATTAAAACTGGATATTGTGTTTTCTTTAGTAAGTATTGCTATTTAAAACACAGTCGTCAACCATAGAACAAAACAACCCCTTACTCCAGGTTCGTATTATTTTGCATCAACAACATTTTCAATTAAGCCAGGTTTCTCAGAGATCACCTGATAAAATCGATATCTTAAAATACCATTTATAGAATGTTCTGAGCCGTGTTTTTCTCACAAAAGCAAAAATCCTTCATACATTATTCCCAGTTGTATTATTTTGGCAGTTCGCCGTTTGATTATGTCAATATCTTTTAATAAGCGGTTTCGATTTGATTTTCTATATAATCTAAGGGCAGGAAATTCATATTGGATTTCCTCATTTTTAATTGCTTTCTAAAACTTCTTCGACAACAACAAAAACATGTCTTCACATTTCCTTTGCAGATGCCCAACTATTAAAGGAGAAATCTCATAGACTTCTATGCTCAATTACTAAAAGAGGCATTCTTTTAAGGAAGCAATTCATAATTGAGAGAAGTCCTATTTGAATTCACTAGTATTAAGGATTGTCAAGTTTAACCGGAAGATTCGTTTGTCAAGAGGTCGGTTCAGAAATTGAGACATCAAAAAAAAAGAGAAATTGAGATACCTTTTAGTACCCGACTTAATTATTTGTAAATCCTGGTTTGAAGACAAATCATAATGTACAATTGCAATATAAGAATAATGAAGCTACTGTTAGCTCACGTACCCTTTTTTTTTCAACGAAGCAAAAAATGATTGACATTGAAAGTGTATGAAGTTGTGACATCACATAAGTAGTTATTTTTATCTATTGATAAATGGGATATATCGTTTCATATTCAGGGACATGGCTTTACAACTGTAAATATTGCTATATAAATATGCATTGTTATAATATATATAAACACACAGTTTATGGCCGATATCTATAATGTTTCTGGGAAATATATCCGTTTCGAAAAGTACTACGATGCAATATAAATCTACAATTTATATGACCAAATGCTATGTTAGTAATTAGCATGATGATAACTATAATAATAGTGTACAGATCTAATTTACAATGTATATTCTTGTGACAAATAGCAACATAAATTAATCATCAAAAATCATATATTGCTTGAAAAATTAATATGAAACAGGAAAGCAATAGGCCTTGATTACGGGTTTAAAAAAAATTATTCAGCAATTAAAGATATTTTATAGTTGTAATTGCTTTACATGTCCATATTAAATATCTTTCAAATAAAAACTTTAACGAATCACAAAAATTAAAACGTGTATCATCGTGCATTATCACAAGAAACACTTTGGTTACAATATTTTGTCCATACATGTATCACTATATAATACGCGACTTCTCTAACTTTAAAATGGTTGAACCCTATTCTTCACTGTCACAACTGCATATAATTATGTTTTAGTGACGACGCATACACTTCACTTTTTTTCTGTCAAGTCGTTTTATCTATTTCACTTCATCCATGTTCCGAACATGTTCGATAAGCATATAAAACGTTAATGGCCAGAGAAAAGAGCCCATAAAATCATGAGCCCTGTGAACAGTTACTATCATTAAAAAAGAAACATAGTTTAACATTGATGTGATGTGTGTTAATTCAGCTCGATATATAATCATTGTTTAAATTGACTTTAGATGCAGTTGGGAAAATAATAGATAGAATATCGAACTTGGCGCAGGACCAATGAGACGCGAAAAATGTGAATCATATGCGGCAAAAAATAGTACAACTAGTGGGTGCTGTTTACCGATTTTAAAATTATAGATGACTTTTTTTAACTATTGAAAAATGATAATGGTTGGCTGTTTAAAAGACGATTACGTGTCGTGGGTTCATATATAAAGGATTCGCGTTTTTAGAGAAGTGAAGTCAGTGTATTGACAATTCTGGAGTAACAGCAGTTTACAGTTGACACTCAAGGATATTTTAAAGAACTTTGAAAAAAAAACTACTCATAACTGTTAACAGTGAACTTGCAAAGCTGGTCTCATGCAATAAATATAATTTGTTTTTATACTTTTGGTCGATTGCATTTTGTTTGGATAACTATAGCAATGGCAGTCGCTTGCTATCCTTCGTGCATGCAAATGGGTTATCCCTTTTACGGTGGAGATAATAACATGGGGGTAAGTCAAAGCAATATTCGGTAAATTTTACACTTTTGCAATATTTCAGCATATTTTGGTAATAGTAAGTTTTATGGCTGTAGCCGAATTTCAGCATATTAAAGAAATGTGATTTAGGTATTATAAGTCTTTTCCGAACAATTTAGAATTAGCATTTGAATAATGTCATATTGAATGTAAGGAATTATTAGATCAGTTGCAGCAATATTGCAGGGTGCATTAAGTAAAACTCTTATTTTGTATATTCAAATTACATGATCATGAGTTAAGTCATGTATGTAGTTAATTCGCCTGCTCAAAATCACCAACCTTTAAAAAAAACAGTGATTGCATACATTTGAGCTCTCTGGCAAAATACATAACGAATGTTTCCAACCTTTAATGCAGGTTCTTTGAAAAATCGGGCCTTCGGTTTGGTGCAACAATATTTTGTACGATTTAAAAACAATACATCTTTTAGCTTAACTGTTCTGCCAAGTAAAACAGTTTGTCTTATGACAATTGTCCAGTGAACCCCATTTATGTTATTAACGATTTAAGTGCATTTTGATACATACAAATGTATTGCAATCGAAAAAAAAAACTATATAGGCTAAATATTATGTTAATTCACCAGTATTAATAAGATTATATAAAATTGATTGGGTTGCCATTGATACTCCTTTATGTGTGCGAAATCGCAATAAGAGCGAAAGGATTATTCCTTGAAAATTTCAAGACCCACGAAGGAAACAGAAAAAAATCGCAATTCGCGATTCAGAATCGCTTGCGTTAAGCAGGAGTACCCCGCGATTTATTCGGTGAAATATCTATTATGCTGGGACATAATCCTTGCTGACATTTTCACAGAAAAGAATAGATATGATTTTTTTTAAGGAATAAAGTTTATAGAATGCAATTATTACATCAAATAAACTCAGTTTTGAGCAAATTAAGTCTAAAACATGGGGATTTACTAATTTTAGTGGACTCTCAGAGGGGTATGAAACATTGAAGGGTATCTATTCTTGCTTGTAACGTATTGCTAGCAACAAAATTCGGGCTGGCAAACAAAGAGTAACGTTTTTACTTAAATGAATAATATTCAACTACTTCAAGCTGCAAATGAATTCGTTTCATGACAAAAAAAGTCATATAAGACACACTTCTTGAAATCTTTCGTTGGGTACTCCTTTTTAAGTAATCAATGCTTAATGCTCAGTCTAACGGGTGAGACGCAACACTTGACTTCCATCTTTACATTTCTTCCAAATTGAGGAAACCCCGATATATATCACATAACGATCCATAAACAACTATCATTATCAAAAATATGAAATATTTATCAGATTGTGTGCGAATGTGAAATAACATCATTTCAGAACCAAAAATGAACCCCTCATCTTTCCCGCGCACCCCTTAAATTTAGAAGCAACGTTGTTATTGTACACTGTATCTGGACAGATATTGAGTTTGCGCATTTAAATATTTCAAATGCATGGGCATATCACAAAAAAAATGCATAATGCATTATCATGTATCATGCTGTAAATAGAGCTTACTATGAAATTCTTAAATGCAAAGGTTTTACGAATATTAAGAAATGCTTTATCAATTTGTATAATTCTATAATTAGTTTGATCTCTTAACACGCAACATGCAAACCGCTGGAGCAAAACGTCATGCTCAAGCAAATTGCATCTTTGTTCTATAATAGTCAATTCTAAAGAGAAACTACAGAGAAATATATTCCTGGAAAATCATCAATGACACAAGTTGCTTCCCTTGTCCCCAATGCTATTTGCTAAAAATACTATTCCTACCCTTTGCGCATGAAAAATGTCAATACCCTAAGGAAGCTGTAATCTAATTTTAGAAATAATCTTGAAATATGTTTATATAAGACGTATGATATTTATCTATGAATACAGTTTAATCATCTCACGATATCAAGATACAAAAGTCATTATACCTTGTTTCTATTATAACCTTTGACTGAGAAGATACCATGTTTCAAAATCAGCTGTTTTTGCTTAAATTACTACACCACACAACTTCGTGACTTTTCGTAAAACCCCGATGATTAATTATCGGGGATCTCCGCTCGCGAAAGGAGTTTCCCGGACATATGTTCCTAATATGGAAGTTATTAGAGATTTCCGTCGACGAGAGTAACCTCCCAGGAACTACCATATGCCTTATATGGCAAGTACGGTTTCCGACTGAATTTAGGTCACAGAGAACTGTAAACATTTGCGCGTAAAAGCTAACTTGTCGCTGTGAAGCACTGTGTGTGATCATGTAAATGGCTGATTTTTGGCTTTAAAATAGGATTTGATATTTGAAATTTATATGAAAAGAAAATTCAAAATCAAATGGATATGAATATTTAATATTTGAAAACTGTTATCGTTTGAAAATTGGTATTTTGACGTTATAAACTTGTCAAGGAAGGCTCATTATAAATTCACTATAACCGCATCATTTTGACGTCATGTCTATATGAATGAGAGCAGACTTACTACTTGACGCTGATTGGCTAACAATGTTCCGTATTTGGGCATGTGTGTACTAGAGACGTAGAGAATTTCATTCATAAAATTGCCAGTATATAAGCAGTCAGTTCATTCATACATTCTGATGAGAACCGAGAACAAGTTAGTCAAAAACTCACAAATGTTACGTTTAAGATACAACCACCCCATTATTATGAATGTAAATTCAAATTAGGACAAGGTCAAAGTGTGTGTTCGCCGGGGGAGCAAAAGAGCACATCTTACTCAACGGAATATAATAGCAAAACTTAAGGATATTTCTTCATTATATTTATACCATTTGTGTGACACGGTCAACCAATGTTGTGTACAATGATTATGGACGGCATTGAAACTTTGTCGCAGGTGGCGTTGGCCGACCTTAGCTTCGAGACGTATACGCCACCCAATGGACAAGGTGGACGCCACGACAGCGTCGCGACCGAGGGCGAATTGAATACGCCCATCAACCGAAATACGGCCGGGGTCGAGTTCAACTTCGGACCCTCGGACATTTCTCAGGAAGCATTGCCTATAACTGGTAAGTTGTTTTATACTTTGAGATAACTTGATCGAATTGATGTGACATCTTAGTTTAATGATAGCACTTGAACAATTTTGTATGTTTTCTTAGTGTTAAATATTGAAGTCAACTTAGTGTTATGGCTGCTCGATGTTTTGGTTTCGCTTTAGTCCACCCACACATTTTGCCATTTTCTCAACATAAACACTGCAATGACAAAACACTTAACACATCTTTGGAAACATGTTAATATAATTAAACATTTATCTTGGAAAACATTACAACAACATTATAAGGAATCATATCGCATTGGATATGTTCTGTTTCCTGTTTTCGTATTCACTTTCTCTTGTGCATTAACACGAGACCCAGTCTCTTACGTATATTGTGCAGTTGGCTGCCAAGTTGTGAGTCATTTATTATGAACTTCTTTTTCTAACTTGGCGCGGCATGTTACCTCACACATAAAGGGCGTGCTATTACTTGTTGGTTTGTTATGTATAGATTTACAAGACCTGAAGAATACATATAGTTTAATCAATGCAAATAATGTTTAACCATTTAATAAAAAGACTGGTATAATAGCAATTGGTCATAAAATAATATGCAACTATCTTTTTCGAAATATATTGTTTAATAAGAGTCAAATGCAATTCGCCAATTTATACAAAATAAATTATATCTAAAGAAGACTTTGCAAAATGTTGGAAATGATTCTATAATCACATTCATTGCCATGTTTTTGTAATTATTTATTGTTTTTGCTAATTGAGTTGCTTTAATAAATATTTAATATTTAATTTTAATATTTAAATATTTAAAACATTTTGATAATTAAACATCAACAAATCTTTAAATGACCATCAAATCAATTTTGAATAATTTACTGAATTTAAAAAAAAAATGAAACATAGAAAGTCAGCGACGGTTTTCAAATATCTAGGGTAGCCAATGTTGTATATGAGAACACACTTCGATTCTTAAATGGTTGAATGCAAATACACAGTCTAATTGGTGTCGCGCCCAGGGTTTTGTCGGTCCCAATATTTCATAAAGCTGTCCTAATTTCGATAATTATGGGTTTTAATGGGGTAAGAAGCTGCAATTGAAAACCACAGAATAACACTACTGTCAATTGGGTATGTTAGGCAGAGAAGAATTTAACGAAAAAATTTTCATGACAACGAATATTGTATTATTTAAAAAATTAAATATAATCTTGAAATTCTCCGCACCTATAACTAAATTTACTCAAACATCGAAATATTATTTTTTATACTTATCTTTTAAAACGGAGTCGATAATATGAGCTGCTAGGCGAGGGGCATTTTAATGTTTGGAAAAGCATGGATATAGGCCAATAAAAATGACAAACAAACGAATAGTGACTTTATTTGATCAATGCAAATATTGTCAGCGAATGAAATATTTTATTAAACATAGTCCAAAGTCAGATGACTTGTTTATCCGCCCACACCGAAAGGGACCGCATATATATCAAATAATCACTATTTAAATTCAAATAGTCTAACTCTCCTCTTCACTTTCAATTTCAACATAATCGGCAGGTTCTTCAACAGGTTCTTCGTTATAACCATAACTATGATCGAGATTGATAATATTGATATATTCATAGTTCGCCTGTATTAGTCCTCGATTGTTTTGGCAGATTCATTCAATTAACCTAAGCACTGATATAAATCAACAGTGGTTTGACTTCATTGCAAATAATGGAAAAAAGATACTTCTATAATGATGAAGCAGGGCTTTACCTTTGCGGTCGCACGGTCGCATATGCGACCGACTTTAGAGTCGATCGACTAGCCTTTTAGAATCCGTCGCCCGACGCG
>LQRL01153782.1:70629-82431 GCA_001703475.1 Hydroides elegans
CGCGATAAAGAGGGGGTTGAGCAAACAAAACTAAAGTGTACCAAAAAGGGCGATTTAAACTGCCGTGACCCCGTTTCAATTGTTTTGTTTGGGCTGTTTGGCCTCGTAAGCTCCATCCATTGATAGCATGATTTAATGTATTAAAGCGCAATCGGCAAAATAACATGTTATTGCTTGATATTGCATAGTAATAAATTTTCAAAAATAATGAAAAAGATTGGATAGCTCTGGAGGAATGAGTGTTATAACATTGCGTTTGAATTTCATAAAAAGATTTTGAAATAAAAAAGTTATTTAAGAAAGGAACGCTGACTAACTCATCAAAAAATCTTTACATATCAATGATTCGATTACAATCACAACATTAAATCTGGGGCGCGCACACTTGTAACACATATTTGAAACCCTTGTTTTGACAATTAAAAACCTCATTTCTAAAATAGTACATTACGTCATACTTATATCTAGGACTCCTCTAAATTTTATGAATGAAAGATTGTTACACTAAACGGAACCGCAGTCTTTCCTGGTCTGCTTTCTCCTCCAATAGCCGTCTTTGAGACGTTTACGCGAGCGATTACATTAGAGGGGCTTTAGTAGTGCCATGCTTTTTTGGCAAGACAGGAACGATTGAAGCTACAGAAAAGTATTGAACACTGCAAATATTGGCAAAAAGGACTGGGGCTTAATAAGTCCGCACAATCGACCGGTCACATTTTGGAAGCTCTGTATAGCATTGGGGAAACATAAAGGCAATACAGCTGAGCCAGAATAGAGGAATTAAGCATGGAATCTTACTGATCATAGTATTCTATCTTAAGAATAATGATCGTTTTCAAGCACTCATTTGCCTCGGTAATAAAGTGCAATATGCCGTTTATTGCATTACAGGGAATTATGCCGCGTATTGCATTAGATCAAGGCCCAGTGCAATACACTGGCTTGTTTACAGCACCAGGGACTGACGTCCCGAAATGATTAATGGTTAATCAATTTTTACTTCTCTGTACTGAGGTAATAGCTCCTAAATAATGTGATCATTTTCTCATTAATTCAAAGTCGATATGTTTAAAACAAGAATATCTCATAACACGTGCAGCTGGCTCCGAAAAATCAATTTAACTTTTTTTTTCAAAAATGTCAAATTACACTACTTCAAACAACATTTGAGATATATGTCTCTCAGTTATTACAACAATATTATAAAATAAAATGGGACTTCAAAGTGTCATTGAGATGCATAAGCACAATGCCAACCCTTTTCTGAAGGGTGAGGACACCAAATTAATGGGGTGAAGGCAGTGCAAATACATGACACAAACTTAGCAGGGACGTAGCAGGAGAGAGACAGAATATTGCTCCCTATTATTATCCCATCATTGTTTTTCTCTCTCGAGCAACCAGCGCGCAAGAGACCCCTATACCCCTTTACGGAAGCACAATCACTAATAGGCTTTCCCCCTTTTGCATCATCGCTAAACCTACGTCATTGCTGTGCTCAAACTCCCATTGTAATATTACGATTAGCTTCGGCTCTCTACTGCTGCAAACGAGTAACAGGGAAACTAACTGCCAGTGCTGAGCTGATGCTATTTTTAGAACTTAGTGCGTAGGTTACTCATCAAAGACTCGGAGAGTGTATTACGTCGGCAGAGTGGCCACAAACGCAATGGGCATATTTTATGCCAATATATCCCCCGCCAGCCAACGCATAAGTTTCACTACAAGGCTGGATTTCCGTCCAGTTCCGAACGACTCTGAAAGCGAGCAAGACATTTGATAAACATGGGACAATGAGTAGTTGGGATAGTGTTTTATTTTCATTAAAAATATTAAATTACAAAGCAGATTTAAGTGATAAATAAGCTTTTGTTGAGGGAACTAGTTGATTGATCGTAGTAGTACAGTAGACAGATTCGCAGTGAAACAGTTTTATGAATGAATTGACGTCATAGGAATATTAGTTGTTTACTGGCTGTAAACAGAATGTGTTGAATATCGTAAACAGTCTCAGTAGAATGTTTGCGTATTTCACAGCTGTTTCACAAGACGAAAAGAACACAAACGGAGTTTCTTTAAATTAACATCTTAATTTATGAATGAAAACAGTTAAAGCTGTCTAAACAACAAACAAAAACTCGACTTTACAATAAAAGTTATTTAGACTGGACTTAAATACATTGAATTATATCAAACATTTTCGGTCGGAAGTACATATTGTAGAATATATTTCATCGGAAGTAAAGATAAACGCTACAACAATGGGGATAAAACAAAAAAGTGAAATGAAATCGAATTCATCGAAAAGCACTGGATTTGATGAGGAGGCTCTTATGTATTTATTGAAAATGGGAGAAATCACGGGTAAGCATTTTTATTAAAAAAATAGAATAAACAATAAGAATTTAATTCTATATACAGATAATAGTATATTGCTTTTTGCCATACAAGAAAAACGAAACAATTTTTACCCTTTAGACTTGATATCACAATAAGAATGATATCACATTATTGAGCAATAAACTGATGTTATCTCTCTAAGACTTTAAGTGATGCTTTTTGGTCGCCTTTGTATATCTGTAATTTATTGCACTATCAACGACAGACAAAATAGATACAGCTAAACAAACACCATACTATCACATATAACCAGAACCACCTTCACTTTATCATGGGTGACCAAGGTTTGAGCAAACTATTTACGATCCCTAATAAGCTAATTGCAGACAACTTGGGACATATTACCTTTATCATGTAATTGCCTTGGAATTATCACACACAATCAAAATGTACATAGGTTTTGTGACGACACAAAGTAGACCTTAATTTTGTTGCTTTAGCCATGCTGTATATTAGCTTTGACATAAATTAAATACATAGATGAGTCACACATATAAAGATCATTCATTATATCACATATATGGAATTCTTTTTTTTTAAGTCGTTGAGTCATAGACGTTAATTAGCGTTTAGTTCTTTACATGTTGTGATTAGAGTATGTGTTAATAGCTCGAAATGCTATTCCAAAGATACATGATTACTTAAGGGACTAATTATTTAGTATTTTTATCGTTAACAAATACAATTTATTTTGGGAAAACGGAACCGAACATCGACTAGCAATTAAGCAATAATAAAGATGTGCGTTATTCAAATGTATGTATAATTCTTGAAAGTATAAATAAATATACTTTGATGTCTTGATTAAAAGAGGCGATGCAATTAAAATAGATAGATTTCCGCTTTAATATATCCTTTTAATTGAAAGACGTAAACAATTACGCAAGCGCTGTTCCTTGGGGAGAACCTAACAGCGTCTTATATTGTCCCAATATCAGCTCATTCCTTGTCATTTATTATATTTTTCTTTTATATCTGTTTCCAGCTACAATTGAAGCCGCTGTGACGATCCCCGAAAAGACATCTGGCAGCGACTCAACGCCCACAACACACCGCATCTCTTATAAGGGCACATTTACCACGTGCGCACCTTCCGTTCCATCTGCGCAGGCGCAATCGGAACCACAACAACAACAACAGCAACCGGAATTGAGCGGGGCTACAGCAACAAGTGCGCATGCGCAAGCGGCACAGGGGACGCCACAGCAGATGCCACAGACGAGTCAGAGCCAACAAGTCAATAACAACAACCTACCATCGCTATTTTCCCCATTGCTCAGTTTGATTACTCAGGGAAATATCACTCCGGCTGCCCTCGCTCAACAGGGACAGCTTGGCGTGTTCACTGATACAGAACTCGACCAATATTTAGAACCCGGGGATCAACAACAACAAAAACAAACCCAACCAACAAGCCCGCCTGTGAACCGCCAGGAATCCAGCGGCTTTCCTTTGGCGGCCTCATCACCTCAACAAATCAATACGCCACCTGCGAACAGCCCACATTCGGTCGTGGAACCTTTAACGGTGTTCCCCGAAGCCGCTGCGACGTCTCCGCAATCTGTGGGTCAACACTCGCCCGCGCATTCGTGTGCCTTAAGCGCTACACAGAGCCCTGATCCAGAACAGATGCAGTACAGCGATGTCTACGCCGCACACCCGCAGCTGCAGCACCAACAATCGCAGAGCAGTCCGCATTCGACTCCGGAGCCCATGTATCATCCACAGGGTACGCCCCAATCAATGGGGTCTCCTATCAGTCACCCAAGTTACACGCCGCCTCCGCCGCCTCCGTATACTGCCACCACCTTGCCACAGTATCCAGTCAAAGAGCCGCCAACTTACAGTAGTTGCGCGCAAATGCAGGGACCACCGGATGTTATGAACCCACAAGGTTTGTCGTCGGTTTCATGTGCTCAGATGATGTCAGTTGGACCCATGTCCGTGCATGTATCTGAAGACTTGACTTATACGAAATCCGTTGGACAATCCCCCGTTATGCGGTGGCAACAACATCAAGGCATGCCGAACACGGCCGAACAAAATCCGTGCATACCCGATTTCACTGCGTTGCAAGTGACACAGGCGCCTCCGACGGAAATCATGTCATCGCCGTACGGTATGCAACAGCAGAGCATGATGAACATTAAGCAGGAACCCATGGACACGACTGGCTTCATGGGTGACATGAGTGGACATTTTTGCGGCGGTCAACAAAGCGGCGTTAGTCAGCCGCCGATGTCTGGTGGCAAACTGACGCCGAGCGAGATCCTCAATGCTCAATTAGCGCAAACCGGAACTCCTCATTCGCGGTTACTTCCGGTCAAGCAGCGGAAGTACCCGAACCGACCGAGCAAGATTCCGGTGCATGAGCGACCGTACGCGTGCCCCGTCGAGAACTGCGATCGCCGCTTTTCGCGATCGGACGAGTTGACACGTCACATCCGCATCCACACTGGACAGAAGCCATTCCAATGTCGCATCTGTATGCGCTCCTTCAGTCGCAGCGATCACTTGACGACGCACGTGCGTACACACACGGGCGAGAAACCGTTTTCATGCGATGTCTGCGGGCGCAAGTTCGCGCGCTCGGATGAGAAGAAACGCCACGCCAAGGTGCATCTGAAACAGAAGGTCAAACGCGAAGCCAAGCTGGCAGCTGCAGCCGCTGGTTCGGCTCAGCAGCAGCAATCAGCTGGTTCGCCAACAAGCCAGGGTTCACCGAGTCCGACCGCCTCCCATGGTTCCAATTCACCACCTTTGAGCGCGCCGATATTTCCCACTGGAGCCGGTTCGCCTCCGATGTATGGCGTTGGACTCTCTGGTTCGCCGCCTCATGTGGCACCGGGGTTCGCGGCTGCAGGAGCAGGTTCACCGCCTGCCCATAGTTCCATGTTCACCGGAAGTCCATCGAGTCAATTGGATTTCATGGCCGTGGTCACTAGTAGCGCGCCGCTGTGAAGATGGTGAACACTGTGAACACTAAGTGGTTGATATCTTCCATGGTAGTGTGAAATGAATATTTTTTGTCTTGACCAATTCCGTACGTTTGCTGCGTAAGGAGAACAATGTTGTTTTGTGAACAATGACTCTCTTTACTGCGATGCAGGAAGGTTGAAGGAGTTGGAGAAGAAGTGCAGATTTTTGATTCTGCGATATTTGGGCCGACCGGCCCTCGCCCCAGCGCCGAGGTGAAGCACACGAAGCGCAGACAAACGGGGCGAGTGATGAGGCTAGCTACAAAACAGCTACAAAAGCAACGCGCGCAGGGGGAATCCCCCATTCAAAATGGCGGCATGGGGAATCCCCAAAATTATGTGTGACGTCATGTGACGTCATGTGACAGCGCTGCGAGAGACAAGACGTTGGTTGAAACGCAAGAACAAGTCTTTTAGGCGGTTTTCTTCTTCAAAATGGAACTTTTTTTGCTCTATATCTCTTGTTGATATTGTAACACTGCTCAATGGACCTTTATTCAATGTGTGTTTTTGAAGTTATAATTCACTGTGTTATTATGTGTTTTGGATGTACCGGTAGTTATGAATCGTGTTAATAACATAGGTACAAAGATGCTTTGGTAATAAAGCAAGCTTCAAAGTTACATATTTTGCTGTTGATTTTATTTTTCTAGCACTCTTATCGTTTTGTGTTGAAAATTGTCAAATACCCTGCAAATGTTTAAAGTGTCATTTTTGTGTTAAAGAATTCCGTTCATTGTCAATGGCTTTCCACGTCAAGCTAGAGCCTCACACAAATTTTCGATTTCTTTTTCTTGAAAATTGTGTATTTTTGAAATATGTATACGTTAACAAACATTAACTATTGTATTATGCATTTACTGTATTATGCTTAATAATACTAAAATCCGCTTTAAATATAATATTGTATATGAATTGCCAAAAGCATGAAAATAATATGCATTTTGTTAATTTTCTATGGGTAAAACACTATAAAAATATTGAGAGCCTTATTTGTGTGCATGACATTCTATTCGCATTTTGCTTGAGATACCAGTGGATAATCATGTGATATTCAAGAAACTTCGTAGATAGTTTTAACCTTTTTTTCAGTCTCCTATGATACGAAACATTCCTAATCTTTAGATTCAATGGGCATTTTTCAATATATATTATCTTAAATATATTCTGATTCTAAATGTGATGAGTTAGAATTTCTTATATGAACAAATGATCAAAAAGCATGTGGCGAAACAAATATTGAACAAACCGGTGTATTTCTATTCATTTCTTAATTGATTATTTTTTATAATAAATTAATCGTGGGATGTATGTATTGCTTCAAATAATTTAAAAATTTATCATTTCTGTAAACATTAAATATTCATATTCTGTGATTTAGGTAAAGGGCATTACGTTTTATTATTTTTTTAATAATATATTTTTTGAGCGAGCCAGTAGTTTATAATTACGGAACCAATTTTTAAATTGCAATTACATCAACCCATTTAATAATGATGTGAGAAACAAAATCATTTATCATACCTGCTTGCGTATACATAGAAGCTTTGGTATCTGGTTTTTGGTATACTTTTATAAATATTGAAATACCCTAACTATATCTTAGTCATTATATTTGCTATATTTTGTTTATTTTGTTTATCTTTGAGAAGTTATCGATAAAGGATTGTGAATGAAAGTAGTTGATATTGTTGTAGAATTTTATTGTTTCAGTCAATGATGCATTTTGAAAAGTTTTGTTTGTTGTATAATTTCTGTTTGAAGTTTTTAATATTTTTGTTTTCCCCCAAATTCAGTTATTTTTGATGTAGTCAAAATACTGAATCAATGAAGTACGTATAATAATTATACGATAGGAATTGTTATTTATCAATCGTTATTTAAAAATGTGTTGAATGTTGAAATATTTGTTATTTAAGTGAGTTTTTGTTTGGTATGGATATAGATCATTGATATCAAAGGTACTCAATTGAGTATGGTATAATTGTATTTTGCTATCGTCTTCATAAAAATGAAAAATCACAAAATTCAAAGGTTGTTGGTAATAACAATCAAAGTCACAATAAAATTGATGAAACAAATCTTCTAGCTTTCATACTTTCTTTATCTTGATTGTTTGATATACATTTGCTTATATAAGCATCAACTTGGCTGGTCTAAGTTGCTAACAGGAGGTAGTTTGTTGCTAGGTATGTTGCATTGAAAATAACAACAGCTTATATCAAATTGGAATGTACATTGCATATTGCTTTAATATATATTTTATCAGAATATATTTTATAACACCTGATTATGAGTCGAATTCATTCAAAACAAATTGTTTAATATTCGAAAAGGTTTTATTGTGTGCTTTATTTTGGAGTGCTTATGTAAGATCATGGTATCAAAAATATTTTGTTATCTGAAAAAAAAATGAATGAGAAATCAACTGATTATATATTGATATACAGAAAATAAAAATAAGAAAATCATATCATGTTTTATTTACATGTATTATATCATGATCTACGAGTTATGGACAATTCGCGACTGGTCAATTCGCGACTTTTGTCATTTTTCATTTTGGTCAATTCGCGACTCTCACTTTGGTCAATTCGCGACTTTCATTTTGGTCGATTCGCGACTTTTTTGGTCGCGAATCGTCCAAAATAATCACTTAAAAAACTATATATTATTCGACCGAATATAGATTGTAAACTTATCTACAAAATATCTACAACGGTCGTATTGTGTATAACGTCGTTTTACAAACTGATAAAAAATACTATTTCAAAATTGATCCTTTCTGTGATATTTGTGAATTAATAATGTTGTAAAAACATGAACACTTAAACATTGAACCTTTCGGCATATATTCCTATTAAGATTTTTGATCTTGATATTGAAATAAATATATTAAATCTCAAATTCAAATCATACGTGTTGGTCCAGGGCTATAATTAATATTTAAAAAATGTAATATAGGAAAACAACCGTCTCATACGATTAATTGTCTTTAAATGAACTAAGTGTTTAAATTTTATAAAGTCACGAATTGACCAAAATGAAAGTCGCGAATCGTCCAGTGCAAAGTCGCGAATCATCCAGAGCAAAGTCGCGAATTGTCCAAAATGAAAGTCGCGAATTAACTAAATAGTCGCGAATCGTCCTTGGTGCGAATTTGTCAAGTCGCGAATTGTCCAGACACCTGATCTACACATATATCAAACATGCAATAAATTCATGCACAATAATTTATTTGTTCGTACGCAATGCAATAAGTTTACACTGAATGAAAATCTTCTAATGATTATACAAAAATGGCTAACTCGAGTTATTGATGCATAGAGATACCACTTATATTCTTCATCATAGCTTTAATTTAATATTTTAAAAAATATTTTAAAAAATGACACGTCGTTATACATATACAACACATATAAATGGGCTGATTCAGAATCGCATTTCCATAATACATGTGTGTTTGAGTAAAGCAACTGCACTTATCACTGAAACAAGAATAAATCACAATTTATTAAACAAGAATATTGATAAAATGCTACTCATATTCTTTCAATCACATAAACCTATGAATCTGAACATCGATTTGCTGTTTCTAACAACATACACAGAAAATATTGTTCCTACAAATTGATGATTTATCATATGATCGGGCCTCTTAACAACAATTGATGCTTATCATTTATGTTTTTAAAAGCAACGTACAGAAAGAGCATTTGTTATCATATTTATATATTCATGTTCGGATAAAATACTGGCCTTGTTTAGTTTCGCTTGGAGAGGGCAATATATAAAGTGATATATAACTTTAGTGAACTAATCAAATTCTTTGATTTGAGCTCTTGACAAGACAAGAAATATATGGTTTGTGTAAGGCCAGATAAGGCTGTACTTTCAAGAAACTGATAATACCTCTCGAAAATGTAGTTAATTGTCCCCGCTAATCGAAACGGTTTTTTTTCTCAATATTTATGTTGTATGTTAGTGATCGAGTGCCATAAATCAACGTTTACTTTTACCCTTAAGAGCAAGGCTACCACAGAGGACCAGAAGCACCCAAAAGCCACATTAAACTGCTAAATTATATACATTTGTAGCTTCATTCTCAGGACCACGAAACAGGGCTTGGATTTACAGGAAGCTTCATTTAGCTTCATTTTTCCAACAGAGCATATTCCCTCATGTGTGTTATACGGAAAGCGCACAAGAGCAACTTGGGACTGGTGGTTGCATGGCGCTTTAAGAAGCTTCCAATATATTATACAATGTACTTGCATATTGGAATTGCATATAAATTTATTTGTTTGGAAAATAAAGCTTCATGACGCTTGATTTTTCAAAATAATAAATCGATCGAAATCGCTATGAAACCGCGTAAATAATATTAAATCGTGTCAAACCTGACAAAAATCAGGGAATTTATTCATAATGTGAGAGAAGATACAGAGCTCCCTGTCGCGACCGCAGAGCGCAAAACATCGGACCATGGCGTTCAGTCAGCCGTCTGGAGAGAGCGAGGGGCCTAAGAATCCCGATCATCTTTTTTTTGCTCAATTTTCCGTGTTAGCAAGAATTCGCATCTACATAAATAAGTTTTGCAATGGTAATAATATAAAACTATGGAGCATAGTAGAATTCCAGTCCATTTATGATTAAATTATAATCGCAGAGGCATCAAAATGATATTTTAACATTATTTTTGAAAACTGGAATCGCCGGGTGTCGCAAGTGAAGTGCTTGACAATGAACCATCATAACAAATAAACACAATGTCGCTTTAAAAACGAGCACTTGTTAATAACTGAACACTTATTGCTCCAGAAAGATCTCAATGTGACGTGATGATATTTGGTCCTCATTACTGGTTGATTACTGATTCAATATTCGATATACATGTATGTTGTTGATATTTCTTAAAGCTTAATTATGTTATAGCAAATATATGTAACAATGTGAAATGAATACCGATGATATAAATTATTTGCCACAGAAATTCTACAAAAAAGCCCAAAAATGAAAAACATCTAAACTTTTTCCCAAATTGCCGTAAAAGATTACCGAATTATTTAAAAACATTGATCGTCCAAAGACTTCCATCCCAGGCTTTCTGTGACTCATATCAGAACAGGGCTTTATCTTAGGACATTGAGGGCCTGGACATATAGGGACACACTTCTACTCATATGACCCTATATTCAACAATACCCCTACCTACGTTTATATGTTTTTTTCTTCATTCCGATAAGAAAAATATCGTACGATTCTTGTTTGGATTTAAAGAATACATCTTATCTTAATGTGGAAATACCAAAACACTGTTGACATACATTCACGATACTTTGCAATATTTTTTTTTCTATATTTTGAGGACCCACCTACGACCAAAACATATCCGTTTGATGCTTATGGAGCCGCCGTCAAAACGAACGTCAAATGAAACAATATGAAAAACAGGTGGATTAGGACGTAGGTGTATTTTGTCTGTCTGCATCTTCTTGAAAACAGTACATCATACGATATATGTTAGTGATAAAAGACATTTGTAATAGTTAACTTCAAAATATTAGAAATTATATACTATTGATATACATTTGTACAAAAAAAATCATATGTTCATTTTTTTAATTACTCAAACACATAATTGCTTTTTGGCCGAAATCTATTGGATACGTGTTGACAACTCAGTAAAATGTGAACGAATATTTTCACAAAAATATAATTAATTTCATAGTTTTCACTTCATCAAATAAATTCAATATAGGAGATCGGAGCTTTAAAAAATACAAATCATGATATGCCCTTTTCTTGTAAACCGAACTGTTTCGATGCAAAAAAATATGGTGAGCATATGGTAAGACGTCTCCAGGTGGAACATCCATCCAAATAGCGAAAAGGAGGCTTAAGATGCAGAAGTGGTCACCGGGTCACAAGGTCGCCATCTTGTCTCAATGCACATGTATAAGGGGTCACTCAAAGATTAAAATGGGCGTTTACACATCGGGCCCCTGGAAATACGTGGATATTGTAAATATTGGTATGTTTAATCAGATGCATCCACATAGGTTATTTAATAGAATGCTGGTTAGAATATATATTGATTTTTTAAATGAAAATGGAGATTTTGACACCTCCATTTTCAGCTAATTAAATTTGAATACAAATTCACCCCACGAGCTCATTCGATTTTATAACGAAAACGAGCAGCATTTTTCACCCGATTTCAAACATGATTCAATAAAGTAGGTGTAATTTTGAAATGACAAAAATATTACAATGACACACTTCGACACCTTGAAATTGATCTGGCAATAGATCTCCGGTTACTAATGAAGGGGACTTCACGACCAAATAAGGTGTTCCTCTTTTCTGCAAGCTAGAAAATATTACATATAATTATGCATGTCAAATGGGGAACACCTTTACA
>LQRL01153782.1:90926-102586 GCA_001703475.1 Hydroides elegans
TGGGAGATTCAAAAGTGAAAAAACGGATGCTACGAATAGCCAACAATACTCAACCAACATATGTATTTTTTTTCTTTAAAATCTAAATGTTATCGTTTCCGAGAACCATTTAGGAATTACTATTTTAAAAGTCCCTAGGATAATAAATGTATATTGTTCTTACCTTTTTTTTAATAAAACAAACACATTTCAATGACCATTGTAAAGTAATGGACCCTACAGCTATTTCTTCGCTTCAATTAAAATCATATTTTCTTTTAGATTTTATTTAAGTAATTTTACTTATTATTAAATAAGCAGCTTTGATGAACTATAATGTTGATAGAGAACTGAGAACAAGCATTAATTCATTGTCATCTAGCTAATTACTTACTCCAGACTAATGTACATGATTCAAAACGGTTGACCTGGTATATTTTGTATAAACATTGAAATTAAATTAGTAAAAGATAAGTCTTGGCTAGCCACATAATTCATGAAAATTTGTTATCAACAATATGCCAGGTTTATCAAATTGTGGTGAACTTCACAATAACATAATTTGTTTGGACTTCAATTGAAGCGATAAATAACCATCCATGGTATAGATGGTTATTTTGTCAACTAACAAGGTCGTTCCCGTATTTGTGTACGTCCACTTACGCTCAACAATTTCAAAGTCTACAAAATAGATTATTAGATACATTTATAAACAAAATAGGCCGCATTTGTATTTCCGTCCATTATTTTTCGCATGGCAAATTCAACAATGATTTTATTAGAATTGAAAAAGAAAACATATTCGTGAGGACCCGATTGATGCCCATTGGTGACCTTCAAAACATTAGAAAATGTCCTTTTTTTAGATCACTTCATACCAACTTACTTTCTGTCGATAAAAATAACTGCAAATACCCGGTATATCTTTGAGCTGAAATGTTACAGATTAACAATACAACGGGATTCTACTGTATTTTAACGAAGAATTGAATGTTTTGGCTCATGTTATGCATACGTATAATGCAATCTTGTAGTTTTCGCATATAGAATTACTCCAGTTTCTCATCGACTTGTTATATTGAATTCCATCATTGGTTCAGATTTTGTCCGAATTTGTTATGAATATAAACCATAACTTCATGAGCAAGGGTCAGCAATGAGATCTTTTTGAAATCTTTTGAAATGTGTAATTATTTACGCCGTTCAATAAAGCATATCAAAATAATGACGTCGCAAACCCACACAAGATGCTACATATTCTAAATACAAATAATAACATCCGTGCTATCTTATTACGGGAAAATGCAATAATAGAACAGCAAATAAACTATGCATTTAGCTCCGTCTAGTAAACCAACCAACTATCGGTTTTTTTACTATTTGTTTGACACCATTACATAAATGGAACAAAAGTAAATAAACTGCGGTTCACACCATTACATGACCCTCAAAAATAAAACATAACAGGATAAAACCGTAAAACCAACAAAATACATGAAGATAATAATACTGACCTACATCTAAACTCTCAATAAGCATAACACTATCAATCTATCATTCCGGAACTTGGGATGGGAGAAGACTGGCAAAATACGGGTCACTATTTAACTGAAAATTGCTTTGAACTTTTGGAGCGCACACATATTTATATTCATTTGTATTTGTGAACGTGGTTATAAACTATAATGGGTATACACAGTCATTTTCACTAGGATTCAATTTGTTTGGACGACGTGACGTGACGTGAAAGGATGCGGGTTTCGCCGGGTCACGGAACTGCACTCAATCTGAGACAAAACATGACACAAATAAGTATTGCAGGCGCGAATCCAGAAAGAAATGAACCGGGGGGCGCCAACAGTATAAAATATCACACCGAACAGGGGGGCGCCATTTTTTTTTTGGGGGGGGGGCAGGGGGCGTGCGCCGGGTGCGCCCCTCGCCCCTCTAAATATGTGTATGTACTGTTATGTGTATTGAATGTTATTACCACGTTTTTTTTTAAGTTCAAATTTTAATGGCAAAGAGAATAGTGAGATGTCCATTAATTGCAGTTTCGCAAGAATAGTGAGTTTCGTGAGAATAGTGAGATGTTCATGAATTGCATTGCCGTGAGTTGGTGTTAGACCACATGTCAAATCTCTAGCAACCTATTAGAGTCAGGTGAAAACCCGGACCCTTGAGTATAACAGGGGCGACACTAAGATATAAGAATATGATTTAATCTTCTTTTTTTAATTCAGCGGGATATTATTACAGTTAACCTCGTACTCATTCCATTAAACGACGCTATCCTACAAATTCCTAGAAATCATCTCACAATTAAGCTACTTATGTGTCACACTTTTAATAGTATTACGAAATCCAATATATTGAATATGATTAAGTCAACCATCGCAACCGTTTATTCAGTTTTTTTTTGGCAGATAACCTTACCAACTGACATACATTTTAAATTTGAGATCCGGGATGCAAGTCCAATTTGGAGCGACCACAATGCCTACTCAGCTTAGTCAGTTGGAGAAATTGGTGTTAATTTATATTTGATTTCAACATTTGGGGAATATATATTTTTTAATTTAAAGAAAAACGTCTCAAAATAATATGCTATGTAATTTGCTAAAGGGGAGTGCTTTACTAGGATGTGGCCTTTATTGGAAGTACTCAACACCAGTACGAAATAAAAATACATGTAGAACATATCTTAATTTTATTTTCAAGGTTTTTATACCGGACACTTGTACATTTTAATTGGCAATCAGGCTTCTATATTACAATATGCTATCTTTCCACATCTGCCAGAATAAAGGGCACTAAAACGCACCCTCGATATTTAATAAAAATTACATTCATTCCATTCAAATGTTGATGATTTAATGCGAATAAATACATCCCGATTTTGACATAAGCTCGATTGATTGACAATATTGTCCCTGATTCTGACATTCACACTTGTCAAACTTTAGTTCAGATGCTATTACAATTTTCTAACCGGTCTGTGTCTAAAGTCTGAGTAAATATTTGACAGACAAAGAAAAAAACAATAACATAAACGTACTTAATCATTGATTTGCTTAATACAATGGAAAATCAGTAGCCGGGTAATGTGTATTCAATGATGGAGAACAATACCATTTTTTATAATGAATTTTCATAATTAACGGGCAAAATATGTAACTACTTTTTGTCTGTTTGTTTGAACATCGTGTGTAAAAACTGCATTTTTCATTATAATTCGTTTTTAAAAGAAGGCCTACTCATTATCGATTCAATTCTGAAAGTTAATTGAGAAGTGCAGATGCACGAAGTTCATTATAACGGTTAGTGTATACAGCATAATTTCATTTTATGAATAAAAATAATTTGTTGGCCGTTTGATACTGACTGAGCATTTAACGAATTACAAACTTGAGTCTCCAATATTATATATAAATACTTTGATTTTTCTCACCTTTTCAGCCGTTTAATCAAAGAAAAACACGATTTCTAATTTACACAACAATCATATGAACCAGAAATAATTACATTTTATCGAGCTTAGCTTAGCTATTACTTTTAAAATACATGGAAATGAACGTTTCTATTTTATACTCATTGTGATTACATGGTTCTGACTTGATACACGTCCTGTCAAGGGGCACAATCATGTCAAACTAACTTTGGATCCAGTTATCAATACTTTTCGCCGAGCTAATACGTAAGAATATGGATACATTCCCGTTGAACTGTCTACATTATATATTAAAACTACATAATTCTATACTCGGAACTGGTTGCATAGTATAAGTAATATCAAGAAAGATTTAATGTTCTGTAAGTATCAAGTAATAAATGCATTTTACACCGTCACAACAAGTTAATATACAATACATTTTATCAATTTATAAACCACTTTCGAAATTCAATTTGATGCTTTCACATCGCCATATAATGGTGATTTTCTTTTATATAAACACATGTTCCCGAAGTTTTAATTATGAAAAGAAATGAGCAAAACATGCTTAGCATCTCTCGAATCTTAGTAGTCTTACGATAAATGCTACGTTTGATTCATCCTTAAAATATATTCCTTTCTCTGCAGGCAATGCAATGTAAGTGCAATTTTTGTAAGTGCAAGTCTTTGAACGAACTTATAGCTAATGCATAAAACACCAAAGTACCTATATCACAAATTCAATAATAAAGCACATGTATTTAACAAGATCAAAATTGTTTTTATAAAGCACATATATTTCATATATCATCAAAATAACGGAGAATCGGACAGTCCACTGCCTTGCGAATCTTCGCTGTTCTCCTGTGGCTCACGTGGCGAATTTTGTTTGTGACCTTGACCTGTTTGGCCTTGACCTTTTGGTTGACCTTGACCTTTGGGTTGACCTCGAAAGGCCGCGGCCCTTGTGGCTCTATTTAAATCGTGGCTTTGATGTGCTTGGTGTTGCATAGTGTTTTGTGCCGTTTGTGCCACAGGGTTGGAAGCAACATGATGCGATTTCGTTGATACTTTCTTAGGTTTTGTTAAAGTCGCTTTGTTCAATTCAGCCTTTTGTACATCGGCAATGAAACCGAAAGGGTCCGCGTTCATATCTTTATCACTTTCCATTTGCTCAACCTTGTTACTTTGTCGTGGCTGGACTTGGTTCGTGTTTTGTCGTGGTTGGTTTGTGGCTTGGTTTGCTCTATCTCGTTCTTTTGCCATTTGTTGCAACGTTTTCGTTACTTCTTGTGGTGTCATAACAGGAGCGAGGTCGTGCGATTTTGTAGCATTTATGGGCGGTAAAACCTTTGGCTTTGTGACTGAAACAACGGGATTCGCTACGTTTCCAAAATCAGCAAAATTGTCTTCGAACGTATTCTTCTTCTTCTGTGTATTAGCAGTAGCAGCAGCGGCATCCAACGCCAAATTACGTGCATTATCCTGTTCCTCATCTTCATCAAACGAAATCAAATTCTCCACTTTCACTTCCTCCGTTGTCATGGACAATTCCACATTTCCTTGGTTACCATAGCCATAGCTACTACTTTCACCCGGCGTCGTTTCCATTAAATCATACTGCCTACTCGAATACTCGGCTTCACTCAAACTACTCATGCGCCTTGGCCGTGGACTGACGTCACTTCCGGTGGAAAAGCGTTGCCTGGGCGATAATGGGGGTTTATCCAAAGCGGTATCACTACGCGTTGTTGTTGCTGTTGAAGCCGTTTTCCCCTTAGCAACGGGATTAGTGGCGGTTGCTATGAGGTTTGTTTTGATGGTTGCTGCGGCTTTGCGGCCTTCTTCGACGGCGCGTTTGCGATCGAGGCTTTGTTGGAGTTCTTTGATTTCCGAGCGGAGTTTGCCGAGGGCATCTTCGGAACGGGCGACGCCCGAACATAGACTCTGTAATGATGAAAAAAAAAGAATCTAATTAATCTAAAACATACATCAATAAATATAACACAAAATGGACATTTTAGCCAGAAATGGGTTGGGATATACATATTTACCATACAGTATACTAGAAACTATCATCAATTCCTTTTTCCACGTCAGGTTAAACGTATTACCGTTTGTAGGACATTCTGACGCGTTTATCTGGAGTTCATCAAAGCAATGTACATGTACAACTTTTATATGGTTTAAAATATTTATTGTATGTTGTCTATCTTAACAGTTCTTCAGTTCTTTCTCAAACAATTAGGGTACTTCCTCAGATATTTGAGATTACCTGGAGTTGGCTCTGTACAGTAGTCGTGAGGTGGTTGATGCTTCCAACCGAACGCATCTGCCCGTCACTCGCCATGAACTCTTTCCTTTAAAATAATAATAATAAAATGATTATCATTTGTCATCAAATGAAACTGAGTCTATCTTAAAACGAGAAAGCTGCTTCACTTATTAATCGATTTATGATATGATTGAAATATATATAATTAGTTTTCATTTTATTTAAGTCGAAGCTTTTGTGATAATATTTACATTCGGGTTATGCATAAAGGTTTTAATTAACATAGAGGATTGGTCGAAAGTCGGAAATTCAGTAGCTTAAGTGCGTATATTATTTATTTTCTTAATATTGTTTTAAAAAAAAGTTTGAAGAAATAATTGTTCTGGGTAAATATCAAAAGTTGGTTCCGCACCATACAGAAAATTCCTTGAAGCAATATCTATGCGATGTGAAACCGATATTAGGATATAAGTAATTTTTCAGCCTTGTAGTCAACATTATACATGTGATGTCATAAAAACTCGGAGCGAAAATGATTTTGTGACGTATGATTACATCACAAACATAATCTTGAAATGAGCACAGGTTTTTATAGCATGATTGAAACATTTCTAGGCATTTTCATGTGATTTAATAGCTTCTTGACCCGTTAAGTATTTACACATCAAACAGTTTCAAGTGTCTCATTAACATTTGATATTTTAAAAAAATATCACATTCCTTTGCCATAAAAAAACTATAATGTACTAAATCTTCATTATCTGATGCACTAATTAAAGCTCTTATAAATACAATTTATGGGTCATTTTTGTCGAAATTGGACCAATGGATATTATATTCTTTTCTTCAGTATGGTAATAATAATACTGGTAATCAATCAATAGAACTAACAGTTTTGTGAATATTCAGGATGATTCAGGATTTTAAAACCTCAAGCTTGAGAACTACTACGACAAAAAGTTAAGGTCTATTCGTCGGCCAGCGGAATATCTTACCACAAGCACAGAGTGTTAACTATATTTAATATCAATTTCTGCATCAAGGCAGAAATTCTATCGGCTGATTACGCTTTTTGATGTTATGCTGTAAGGTGTGTGGTGCTTGTCGTAAGGAGCGTGTTATTACGGTTTTGGAGGGATGCGTAAAGTGCGTCAAAATACGGTTTGAGTATACATGAGTTAAGCCGGTTTTATCTGGATACCAAAGCATAAGGACGTTACTGATCTATAACCTAGATACGATGGTTGATTTATAGCCTTAAACTTGACTTTATTACTTTACGATTAATTCCGAGTTCTTAGAATTAATGTGATGAATTTAAAAATAGCAATTAATCAAATAACAACACTTTTATCGGCGTATCAGTGTATTAGGTTCGGAATTTATCTTAAGCCTAAACAGGAATAAATATGGGTGCATATACAATCCTAAAGTCAGGCAGGCCTATACTTTCTAGCCATCTTCCCGACAAATACAGCTAGAACATGCAAGTTCATTGTTTACAATTTGTTCATGATGAAAAATTGTTCTTGAACAAATCATTCTGTCACGGTCGACACTAGCTATTGAATATGGTCATACCTCATGGACTGGATGGTCTGTTGCAAAGGATTGACATGCGATCCATAACTGTCCGGTCCCGATGGCGCTGCTGCGGTAGGTAGTTTGTATTCATTGTGCATTGTGTCGCCAAGGTTCAGGATTTCAGCTGAGAGCGGTTTCAGACCACTGGAATTTAAATAGTGCGAATATTTAACCTTAAAACATAGAGATGCAGGTCACTGAAATAAAGAAAGTGTGATTAGTTAACCTTATAAGCATAGAAATGTGTGCACAGTTAGGTTTGATAGACATTTACCTAGAACTGATGTAGGCTATATATGTTCGATTCAACAATGTTCTCTTTTGAAACAGCTGTCTGCTATCGTTTACTTTCAGATTTTCATGAGGGCCAGATGAATCAAGCTGTCTATTATTATGATGAAGCTATTTTGCTCAATGAAGTTTCTTTATTCTTTTTCTTTCCCTTTTAATTGAAAAGCAAAATCTTGTTTAAAACTTCCCATTGCTTGAGTGGGAATAATATCATATGATATGTGACACACTTTTGAGGCAACTGTTATTACAAATATGATTGTCTTAATACCTATAGCTATATAATTACATTGTGCAGTTTTCCTAATGCTTTATCTATTTCGACTACTCTTATATACCTGTCGCCAAGCGTGTAGAACACGTGACTGAGCGCATGCGTTGTTTGACTGCGCACCTCGTCTGCGCAGCACAACAAAAACACAAAATGGTCGCCGTGTCGGCCTGGCAGGTGCTTGAGAAGGTTCTTGTGCACGGCGCGCTCGCGGAGGGATATTGAAAGAGAGGTGTTGCGACGGAACTTGAACCAGCCTATGACATCCTGGTGTAATCAAATGAGAAACTAGATGATTTAAGAAAGTTGAATGCCATCAATGTTAAAGTCTATAAATAAGTAAGATATTTGGAGAACGAAGTTTCACTGTGTATTTTTTTGCTCATAGATTGAAATTCTGTATCAGTTTGAGATTAACTGACTCGTGCTCAAAATCAAATACATGTAAAGGTGTAAGAGTAAGAGAATCGTTATTACAAAAGTGTCCATAGAAGTGACACGAGATTAACGCTCCCTGTAGTAAATATGGCTAGATGCCTTTCTCAATTGATGGACACTTTCAATTTGACTCATATAATGGACACCCTGCTATTTAACCAATATGAATATGTTTCGGGATATTTTTTTGGAACAATAACTTAGATAGATCAATATTGATTCCCCAATCATTGACATTTTACCGCTAGACTAGTTCTAGTCACCACTAGTCTAGATAAATGACCATGTGCTATGTGTTGTGTCTGAAGTTATACAGTCCATACTCTATAGACTCTGTAGTGAAAAATAAGAGCTTAATAAAACTAATTTATCCTTTCCGCTATTACCAAAAACATGAAACATCAAAATATTGGCTCTATAGTCCTATTTTATTAAAATAACGGCAAGTGTCCGTTTTTTGAGAAAGTCCCCTTTTCTCCAAATGCAATGCTTTAACTTAACCGCACATTCTTATTCTAAAGAATTGAATGGTTTTGTCCTTAGCAACTTAAAGTCAAATGATAAAGTTACCCCGAGACAAAAAATAGTTCAGATTGATATACAAATGACTGGTCTATTCAAAGTCAAAGTCAAAACTTCGTACAAAGTGTCAGGGGTGTACCTTAAGTAAAAATTTTAGTCGCGCGGGCGCGACTGGCTCAAAAAAATTAGTCGCGCGAGCGAAAAGTTAGTCGCGCGAGAGAAAAATTTGGTCGCGCGGCCAGTACTGAGTATTTCATATGTATGCCAAAAGAAATCAGGGAGGTATCTTGATTAAAGGCATCTCGATACAGGCAAGACTAGAGAAATAGTTATATCAAAATAATAAAAATGCGAGCGCCGTAGGCGCGAGCCGAAAAAACAACAACTTTACTTTATATTCATTTTAATAAAATGCGTGTCATACAAAGGTAAAACCTATAGCCAAGACATTTTTGAGTTCTTTACTTGGGGGTTATATTTCCGAAAGTGAACTGAATTGGTCACTGGGCACAGGACTGCTCTACATAATGTTCAATTTAAGAACATGTATATTAAGATTGATTTCTTTATGTCTGTATATTAAATGAAGCGCCCATACCAAGTAAGTAAATAACATGGGACCACCTAAACTAACATCATGAATATATAAAATGTTTGAACTGAATGATTGATTAATGTGTAATTAAATGTTTTAATGATTTAACATCGTCTCGTTTTGATTGATTTAGGTAATGCGAGCGCCGCAGGCGCGAGCGAAAATAGTAAAATAATTAGAAAGATTTTGTGAAACTCGTCAAATTATTCAATGATTTGTATATTTATCATAAAATAACTAATAAGTGAAAAAAAGTTAGTCGCGTGCCGCGCGACTAACTTTGAAAAGTTAGTCGCATGGCCAAAAAGTTAGTCGCATACGCGACCGCGCGACCGCTAAAGTACACCCCTGAAGTGTCCATTAATTGAAAAAGGACTCTATGGGATGTTTAGTGACAATAATTAAACGCTTAAGCTTACACAATTTGCATGTTATGATTGTTATCTCAACACAAGTCTTGCACCACTTATGTGTTGCCTCAAAAGTAGTACAAGACTGATATTCCTTGCTACTTAGTATTAACATTGTATTTATTAAGCTTACCTTATGAGTACCATTCGGTAGCAATGCTCGCAACTTCTCCATATCGACTCGACCCATATTGTCATACCAGCTCAGTCCACTGTCGCATCGCAAGAAAGCATAAACACCTAAATAATGACAAAACATTGGTGATGCATCTTAAATGAAACAAATATTCGCATACATTCACGATTCGAAACACAGGGATGTGAGCGGTCTTTGCAAAATATAGCGGAATTTCTTGGAAGCGAAAAACGGTATAGCTTGGGGTTTAAGGGGGGGGCTGAAAGCTTTTGGGTATTTCAAAACTCATATGGCTGTTTTGGACACACTTTTCTAGGATTCAGGCGATCAAAATAAATCATTTTATAACCAAAAAATACGAAATAAAAATCAAATCAAAAGCACAATCTAACAAGTTTTACTGTGTTAAATCAGCCTTCTAACCGTTTATCATATTTTCAAAAATAAGAAATTTATCTTTCATTTCATACATGTTTTAAAGATATCTTCTGAAATTTAAGAGTCTAGCCATGAAAAAAAAACCATCAAATTCCTTAAAATCAAATACAAGGTTTTTGGGCTCTGCATATGAAATAATCATGATGCGACCGCTGAATGCGCGAGCCACAAAATATCAGTGAAAATATTCGGTAATCTTTTTAAAAGATAGTTAAAGAAATAAGATTTTAAAGTAACCCATCCGACAACGATTCCAAGGCTACTGAATAACATATAATCACAATTTACTGGCGCTTAGCCAGCGTTTTGCACCTATGTAGATCTGTATTGAGAAGTGGTAGAGATATTATAGGCTGCTTACACACTGAACTTGACCTCACGATCTAACACATACATATCATTATAACGAAGGAGCGCACCTCCAATCGATCTTTATTCAAAAGGCAATTCTGCTGTCCAATTTGAATTTTCACTGGAAGTTGTTTTAAAAATTGGAGCGCCGAAGGCGCGAGCCATTTTTTTGTGGGTTTATTAAGAATTGTTTTCCTAAAGCGTTGAATAACATGCAATTGTCACTCCCGGAAACGCGAGCCTCGTAAACAACAGTGGCTAACCAAAGTCGACCGTTTTAGGCCCTGCTTACATTTTAGTGATTACATACACAATTCATCTTGGTATTTGAATTTCAATACTTTCCCATGCATTTTACAGTGCATTGTTTGACACTTATCGCTACTTGCGATGAGAATTGCCACTTGCGACAATAATCGCGCCTAGCGACGTGTCAAACAATCGGTCATTATCTCAAAGAAAATATACCATTTATTTTGATTGGTTTTGTAAATCGCTCAAATGTAATCACAAATTTTTGAAATCGTTAGGAGCGAAGGGGTTTTTCCTTGAAATAAGTCCTCAAAGTCCTACAAAGAAAACAGTGAAAGTCGCAAGTGGCGACGAGAATCGCTCATTGTATGTAATCAGGGCCTAACAGGCGATTGACTTCGCGGCCGGTAAGGTTCCTTAATTTTGTGAATGTAACTTTAATGTTTTTTATGAACGAATGTTAGTACAACTAGAAGGTCAGTGACCTTGGATCCGCCGTGAACTTCAACAATTCGTTTATGCAGGATGGTCAGTTTTTACTAAAATTAACCTTGGAAATAACGAACTATTTTGCGAATAAACAAAATCATGTGATGAAAGAAAAACAAAGTAACATCTTGCATCATCACTCACTTCTTTCTGAAGACATGTCTTGAACTGACGAGACCAGTTGGCAAAAGAATCC
>LQRL01153815.1:9216-23667 GCA_001703475.1 Hydroides elegans
CGCCCCCCCCCCGGTTCATCCTGATAATTTATACTGTTGCGCCCCCGGGTTAAAAATTTTCTGGATCCGCGCCTGGTTGAGGTCCAACCTAGTTTGTTTCTAGTTTTAAGCTCCTTTGAAAAAAGCAAGTGCAGGCATGCCTAAAGAAAGTGGTTTAAAGATGAATCGTGTTTCAGTGTTTTTGCTAAACCCCAGGGCAAAGGCTATAACATGACCGGAATCAGCTTATTGCGTCAAAAGCTGCTGCAAAAAAGGATCTTAAAGACATGTCACAAATATCGCTAACTCTTCAAAACATTTTTTGGCGATATCTAATTATCTGAAATAGAAAACACATATGAATTTTACATATGAATAAATACATATGGGCGAGTGCAACCATTGTACTTGAGTGCTTGTTTGACACTTTCTCAAGCTTGTTTTAGCAAAGTCATTTCTTGGAGTGCGAGATTGTTCTAAAGGGGTTATTACATTTATAAGCTTTATTCCAAATACCGAATTTTCCTCGGAGTGCAACTTACATTTTTGAGTCGTAATTGTCCAAGCACAACTCAAGCTTGATTCAACATATTGTTTTTGTTCTGAGTCAAGACAAATTAATGCAATATTATGTCGTTATGAGCGGATACTTCGTTTGCATGAAATCCTATTATGAAACCTTATTTATTTGATGGGGGTTTTCATACAATTTGAACATCTCATATACTTTATGATTATTCTAAAACAGTATTTTACTAAAATGTAAAGTGTATAAATAGATGATCATTGTTGATTAACGATCTCATTGCCTATGAAACTACGTGATAGCAAAGGTCATATCTAAAAACTTTGCTCCGTATATTGTTGCACTCCAAAAATCTGACCATCCGTTTGCTGAAAACATGAGGACGAAAATAAATGGAATGTTATCAATAATTGTAACATTGGAGGTCAAAAATCCAAGCGATCAAATCCTTCTCGGTAATGAATAAATCTCGTAATTTCTGCAAGTATGAGCAATACGGTATCCTTTGGTAGACGAAACCAATTTAAAAACGTTGCATCGTTAAACTCTTCGAAGTGATTCGATCCATCTCGAATAACAAGCTCGATTGGTTGATTTTCATTCACATCAATATCATCTAAAATATGCATATATTCAGCCATTTTTGCATTGATTCTAATTGATAAACTTAAAATGTAACCATTCAAATAAAAGCTTTTTACAAAGTGGACGTCTATACTTATTTATACGCATACATAAAATTTCACAAATGACAAATATGGTGTATGATTTGAAGAAATCATTGCCTTCAAATACATAAAACTTATGCCCATCAAATACATATGGCAGAACTTGACATTTAAAATATCAATAATGCAAGCTTGAGTAATGCTCAAACACTCTAATAACTCAAGTATGACACTTGCACTCCAAACCCTTACTCAAGCAACGCTTAAGTCTTACTTGGGTCAATCAACGGTAGTTGCACTTTGGCAATAAAGTTTGTCCAACATCCTTTGTTTCAACTACGAAATATTAATTGCGCAATGAAACATTGTTGTTGATTCTTTAATATGTTTTTTTTTCTAATAATTTCCATAAAGGAGTTGAAATTTTTTACCGTTTGATGGCAATGTATTTCTGCGAGACTGGTACAACCGCAATATTCGGGACATTAAAATTCAATAAACAAATGCGTCAAAGCTCAAAAAGTATATTTGACCAACTAAAATTATGTTCATGGAACGGGAATTTTATTTTCCATAATATTTTGTCGAGATTCAATTTATTACACTTCTAAGTGTTATTGTATTCAATGCTCTTGTTTGAGTAATATTAAAATGCCGATCAGTTTCTTAATAAATGAATTTGCATATGAGCTGCTGGAATCAGGTTATATAAATAAACGAATGCTCAGCAATAATAGAGAGATTGTACATTGTAGTCTTTCCTACAAAGGCAACAATTTGGATAAAGAAAAGCAACCATATGTTGCGACGATGAATAAAAATAAATAAAAGCTTCCTGTGATCAGTAGCTTGATCCGAGCAATCAACCCTTTCGGAAATAGAAATAATGGAATAATAACCATAATTTGAGAGGACAATAAAATTGGGTATATTCTATCCTTGTGCAATTACAACCGATATACTCAAATTGCTATCTCGGACAATTTTAGGAAGGGCACCGCACGACACATTTTCCAGAGTGTTGTACAATCGTGTTAAACAACTTTACAAGTACGAACTAATCCAAAATAATCTGTTTTAAAGATTGACATTTTGCAAAAGGTGTTCAATTTCCAAGTGAGCCAAGCTGTTCCCCTTTTTCAAGCGTTGAGAGAAAAGAATCACCTTTTATAAATATCAAAATATTTAAGAAAAACTATATAAACAAACATTTTACAAATACAAGTTATAAGCAATTCTAGATTTTATCAAACACTAAAAATAAACACATATTACACAAATACAGAAAATATCGAAAAAAATAACCCAATTTCTCCAAGTTTTCACAAAATGTTCAAACCAGGCTGGGACCACCTTTCGGGATGTTGTTCGTTAAATAAGATGTCAGGACTAACGAGGTTAACCTGGATTTTTAAAAAAGCTTTGCAAACAAACATTTTACAAATACAAGTTACAAGGAATTCTAGATTTTTATAATAATAAAAATGAATACATATTACAAAAATACAGAAAATATCGAAACAATTAATTTCATTTTCCAAGTTTTCTCAAAATGTTCAAACAAGCTTGGAACACCGTTCGTATATTATATATATGCATGGCTTAGTCGTCATTCTAGTTACAATGGTTTTAAACAAGAAACAAGATTACTAAATAAATAAAACCCTTTTTCTAACTCTAAATAATTTAGCTATTCTACGCTCATCTCTTACCAAATCATTTAATTGGTGTGATGATCCGATATTTTGTCTGATCCATTAAGATATTGGTCGAACATAGCATTAATAGCTAATGGATAAGCAATGTAAATATCAGCTGAACGACAATAAACATTCTTTTTATATTACAAGCTACGACGGTCAGGTGACCTGCTCTAAAGCGAATTTCGGGATTGGCATGTAACATCAAGCTTCAGTAACTACTGCACATTTATTTTATTAGCCTTTTATAACCAAGAAACAAGCCGTCTTTTTTTATTTTAAAAATTTTTCCAGATACATAGAATTACATGATGTTTCTGTGATTTGTTTTCATTCTTAGGTCGATTTAATTATAAGCCATATGTTGCATTAATAGTCGGAAAGACCTGCTTCAGCATACATTTGCAATACCATACTCGTTAATAGAGTAATTTTAATTTCGATATTTATATGTATTTCAAGTAAAAATCATATTTCAGGTGAAAAATTTATAAAGAATTGATTTACAGTTCTAAGATAGATATTCGACAAAACCATGAATTATCCATCAAAACCAAAAAAACGGAATTGGCTTAAACAATAACATTCACACATGAGTATGGGCTCTTGGCCGTGCAACCCAGTAAACAGAGACACGTTTTTTAAACGTAAAGAATACGTTTCCGATAACGTGTTTTTTCAGTGACATGGAAACGTTTTAACACGTTATTCTGTTCATACTCGATTTCGTGTTTTGCACGTTTTTTAATTACGTGTTTTACACTTAATAAATTCGTCTTTAGTACGTAATAAAATACCTAAATAATACGTGTTTTGAACGGAATAAACACCAGATTTATATTGATCGAAACATATTTCTCGTACCTTGTTTATGTATCATTAGTAACTATTTCTTTACAAGTATCACATATTCAAACTGTCAATCCTGAAAAGTTCTAGGAGCTGTAGATATCAGAACTTGAAAATGTGTAATTGCGACGAATCAAATGCACTGGTGCTTTAATTGCGAAACGTTTAGAACTTATTACTCTAATGAAAATAAAATTATTCCATCAAACTCTCTCTTTCCGTCTTATCACCTATTATATGTATATGTATATTTAAGCTTTATATCTATTAATATTTACCTTAATAAGTTTTCCGCGGATCCTTAGGTATCTAAGATACATTATAATAGCTCTTGAAGCGGTGTTATTACCTATGAAAAACTATCATATTTCGTTAATGATTAGTTTCATCCGTGTATTGATGAGTTTCATAGAGCTTTTCCATTGTTCACTTCCTTGTTCTCTTTATTATGTTCGTTCAAATATAAGCTGATTGAAAATGCGGTTTGATGACGTATACACAAATCCACAAACGTCACGTTATTTCTACAAATAAAAAACGTTTTAAATTCCGTATTTTTGTCGTTTCCCAAATACGTATTTTTGTCGTTTCCCGAGAACGTGTTTTTCACGTTTAAGTGTAACCTTAATGAACTCTTAAAGTTAAGACGTTTTAAAAACGAAATAAAAGCCTCTCAAAACACGTTTTTAAAATGAATATATCGTACGTCCAGAAAAAACGCGAAAAAGTAGTTTTCTGTGTAAGTGACCAAATATTCACTATAAGCAAACGTGCAAAACACGTTTTCTGTTTACTGGGAATCTATTATTAATATCCACTCCAACTACGTTGGAAATTGTAATTAATATTTACTACATGGTTAAGGTGTATTTTTTAAAGAAATGATAGTGAAAGGCTAGGATGCAAATATAAAGTGTATTGCACCGTAGAAACGCCCGATCTACTTTTTCCATAGATGCATAGAAATTTATATTTTTCGGGATAATTCATAAAAACACTTATTTTAAACATTTTGTGTCGGTTTTAGTCGTTAAAATTATTGTCTATCTTTCAATTTTTACAAGTATCCGGTAATTAGACTTCAAAACCAAGCACATTCCTACTTTAAAAAAAAAAATAAATGAGTATTAGAAAACTAAAATTTTGTTTTGGGCAGAGTTGCCTTCCAGAGCCTTTCCTTTCTGAACAAGTGGATTCACGCTTATTTGTTACGTCACAAACCAAACCTCAAACGTCATAACGTCATGAACTCGAACATAATTATGTAAACAACAGGTGCAATGATGGGAGAAGGAAATATCAGAATTGTGTTCCCAGCTGATTTTAACGAATTAATTGAATGACATATGAAATTTATTATCATAAATGAACAATTATATATTTGTTTTCAATATGCATATACCATGACAGGCGAAACCTATAATATGTAAGTTGCAATTAAGGTTTTATTTCGAAACGCTCAAAATTCATGCACAGCACATGTACACATATTAACCTGCATTTTATACATTAAGTCCACAAATTCTTGGGAAATCCTTAGATTAACCCCATTGTAAAAAACAAATAGGCCATTACAAAATGATTAAAATCAGAGGTTACCCTGTAGTAAAGGGAATCCATTATTCAGATTCAGGATGTGTAGATGTTTATTGCACTCAGGGAGTCGAAGTGGATGCACTCAGCCTCCGGCTTCGTGCATCCACTCCGACTCCCATCGTGCAATAAACATCTACCCATCCTGAATCTTCCTAAAGGATTCCTATAGTATTGATTCCAGAGACGTCATGTACCGTCTAATGAAACGTTCAAACACAAAATCTCGAAAATAATGCCAAATAAGCCTATAGTTTGCGCAAACATAAGTTCCAAACTGTTATGTTTTTCATACATAAGTGCCTTTCGAGCCTTTGGTTTTCGAGCTTATATTTTCGGACTTTTTCGTTTGTGTGAACGCGCCATTAAGGAGATATTGTGTTTTAGGTATCTTATTCAATATGCAGTGTGTCTTTATAAATCACGGTTTTAGTATATAGTCAGGTCTCTTATGCCGATCCGTAGCATTACATGTTAAATCTTGAAAACATACATTTTCTAAATGACTTTTAGATGCTGAGTTAAAAAAACAATGTTGTCATTTTTTATTTTTACGAATTTTATCTCAAAATTACGATGGCTGATAACGGATTTCAATATATGGTCGAAAGCATGTGTACTGCACAAGAGCGCTCATTTGCGAAGTTGTCAATATTTATGGGGCTTATAATAGCAAGATTAAACACAAAATGATTTTAATCAACAAAATTATTAATATTTATTGCATGTATTCCTATTATGATAGCCGATAAGTGTGTTTTTTTCTGAATATTTTCCGTATTTTGCTTAACGTAGCTATTTATTTGTTGGGCTTCATTTGATGCTTAAGTGATGCCTTTAGATGATGACAAATGGAAATATTTTGATTATATTTGCAAATCATGGCCTTATCTTAATATTACGATGACGATTAGATACTTGACTATATAGTCCAATATATGGATGTTGCATTGGTGCGAATTGTTACGATGTTGTCAGTGGCTTAATATTACAGGATTAAACATACCAGTATTTTGATCATTAAGAATATTAATGTTTTAAGCATTTTATTCATAATGTGATGGCCGATAAGTGCATTGTTCTGAATATGTTTTTCTTATTTTGCTTTACATGGCTATCTATTGGTTGGTTGGTGTTTATTTGATGCTAAAGAAATGCCCTAAGATAATGAAAAATGCTTAAATAGAAATATTTTGATTATATTTGATAATTAACGATCGCCACATGTACAAAAAGTCCATATGTAGAACAAGCTTTCTTTACTTAAAAATGCTGCTAGATATAAACTTATTTTTGTGGTCATACCAAATGCTGTAAACTAATTAAATTTATCACGCAATCCAGTAGTTTTCTCTGACAAAAATCCCCCGAAAACTATGAAATATCGACTGAAATTGTGAAAAGCTCTTGATGAAATAGACATAGACAAAAGTACTTAATCATATATTCATCAACATTCATCCATGTACCCGAGACGACGTAAATGACTTTAGAAAAATAAGTACTATGATTCACGTTACAAATGTTCTATTGAAGAACAACCTATGCTGTAGAAGCCCCGCCATTTCAAATTGGCGACAATGAAAGTGTATTTTGAAAGGAAAGGGTACAGGATTTATCTGAAATCGATGAACAAGAGATAACTTGAGCAACAAAAAGATGTATATAGGTTTTATAGACTATGAAGAGTCATTTGACAGAGTCAATCACAAAAGCTTTAGTTAGCTGGACTCGAGAGACAGAGCGTACAAAATAAATGTAGGCTTTATTTGGAGCAAGCGCCAGTAGTGCTCACTGACCAAGGACACTTACAATTTATTGAAATCCATTGCAACATGAATCAGATATGTTTGATATTCCCATACCTTTTCAACCTATTCAAGGAGTATATATTTAGAGTCATAAGATACTTAAAGACCCGACGCTCAATCAGCAGGGAAAGAATTTTGGCATAAAAGAAATGATTATGATAGTACGCAGAAAAAAAAATAAACAAAATGGTCAGAAAATTTTAAAAAAAAACTTGAAAGAGTTGATTTCCGAAAACGAAAGAGTGAATAGGAGATATGCAGAGGAGTAGTAATCTTGAAGACTTCATTAAAAAATGCGTATAAGAATGACACATCCCTAAAGGTCAATATCAGCAAGACTTAGCTCATCGAATCCTTTATCTGGTCAACATTGCTGTATGAAGACATGGACTACAGCAAAATATCGCAACAGCCCCTGAAAGCATTAAAAATGTGGACACTAGGGTGCATGGTACGAATAAGCTAGACATTGCTGATCATATGCTCGTATCGCCGGTACCTGTACAGAGCAGAAAGCTGACATTTCTGGGCATATCATGAGACCCGATTTTTTATGCAAAGGGACCCATTAAATGCCATAGTCGGGGGCAATGGCGGAAGAGGGTGACCAAGATTACAATGGAGTGACAATATCACATAATGGACGGGTCTCACCTTCGAAAAGGCCAGGCGAACTCCCCAAGACGGAATAAGATGGAATCTCATGACCGCTGAACGAAATATTATGTAGTGTAGCCTAAACGAGTTACACATTAGCAGTTATATATAGCCAAAAATTGGTAAGCTACAAAAACTGAAATAGGTAGCCGTTATGCGTTAATAATAGAAGAAACAAGGTATAATACTATGCAAATTTCACTTTTGGTCCATCGTAATATTTTATATAATAAATCTTTAGTGGAAATGCTATTCGTTGAAACGTTATAGCAACAGACTTTTTTGATGATTGGATTATAAACAAACAAATTACGTGGAACCCGTTCCCGACTAAACAGCGATTTGGTCTACTACTTCACGAATTTCCTATAACAAAACATCTTTAAAGTATGATTTCACTGCCATTATCAAATATCGATTCCACCACTTAATTAACAATGATGCATTAGTAAATAATATGATGTTTTGCAGCCAACATATAATTATAATATTGCAATATGCAAATAGACCTTAATAATTGAATAAAACATTGACCTATTCAGCCTTCGTAGCATAATTTTGGTACAACAATTGAAAAAAAGTGTATTGTCATATTTGTTTTAACTATAATAGAAGCTAGAACCTTAATTACCCAATACTGTAAATAAATCAATATGTATTGCGAAATTAAAATGGCATATTAACATATACACCCCACTTATGGGCCATCGTATTTTTTATATGTAAAAATTCGAATAAAAAATGACAACATTAGTTTTGAAATGCCAACAAATTAAGCTTTCAAAACATGTATAGTTTAACAAGCAATGCATACGAAACCATATTTTGTGCCATAAGAGACCGGACTAATATCTAATATCATGCTTACGTTAACATCTTTACTTTTGAAATATTTTTGTTTACTACAAAAAAATATTTGTGCTTGCGTTTTTGAGATTTTTTAAACTAAAGCATGTTAAAGAAAGCTTATGCCCAAGTGCAACTATCGCTGATTACTCCAAGTAAGACTTGAGCGTTACTTGAGTAAGGGTTTGGAGTGCAAGTGTCATACTTTGGTTAAAGTGCTTGAGCATTGCTCAAGCTTGCATTATTGATATTTTAAATGTCAATAAATGTCATATGTGTTTGATGTTCATAAGTTTTATGCATTTGAAGGCAATGATTTCTTCAAATCATACACCATATTTGTCATTTTGTGAGAATATATGTTTGCGTATAAATAAGTAAAGAAGTTAAATTTATCCTCTTTGTAAACAAATCTTACATTTGAATGGTTACATTTTAAGTTCATTAATTAAAATCGATGCAAAAATGGCTGAATATATGGATATTCTAGATGATATTGATGTGAATAAAAATGATCCTATTGAGCGTGTTATTAATGATAGATCGAATCCCTTCGAGGAGTTTAACGATACAACGTTTTAAATCGGTTTCGTCAACCAAAGGATGCCGTATTGCTCATGCTTGCAGAAATTATTACATTTATTCATTACCGAGAAGGATTTACTTATATTTTACCTCCAATGTAACAATTATTGACAACATTGCATTTCTTTTTTTCGTCCTCATGCTCTCGGTATACGGAGCGATTTTTTAGACATGGCCTTTGCTTTCACATAGGTTCATGGGCAATGGGATCGTATATAAACAATGATCATATGTCTATACACTTCATACTTCACTTTAGTAAGATACTGTTTTAAAATAATCAAAAAGTATGTGAGATGTTCAAATTGTATGAAATCTCCTATCAAATAAATAAGGTTTCATAATAGGATTTCATGCAAACGATGTATCCGTTCCCAAATACATAAAATTGCATTTATTTGCCTTGCCTCAGAACAAAAAGATAATATTGAATCAAGCTTGAGTTGTGCTTGGATAATTACGACTCAAAAATGCAAGTTGCACTCCGAGGAAAATTCGGTATCTGAAATAAAGCTTATCAATGTAATAACCCCTAAAGAACAATCTTGCACTCCAAGAAATGACTTGGTTAAAACAAGCTTGAGAAAGTGTCAAACAAGCACTCAAGTACAATGGTTGCACTCGCCCATAAGTATGCTTTGAGGTGAGCATCCAGAGGTAGCAAGAGAAACATTTATAGATATAGGTATTTATTTAAGTATCTTTAATATTTTGAAAATGTAAATATAATTGGTATGGTGGATAGGCATGTGCATGTGCGTAAATGTTGTTCTTTATTATTATAATTACAATATTCATTATTTACTTGATCTAAATAGCTCTAAGTGCGTGGCCAAACGGGGAGCGTCGTGGAGCGTCAGCGGTATTGGTCTTAAATGTTATTTGTGGGACTTAGTCAATTTTTCAGTGACGCTCCCAACTAGATGGCCACACGGCAAGCGTCGTGCACAAGATCATATCTGTTTGACATCTTATGAGGATTTGAGAAAAGTTTAAAATAGAGTGAAAGAATGCACTTGTGTCGCGATAAACAAGTGATTAGAAACCTTGATTTGCCGTAAGTTTCCTAACAAAAAGTTTCCTAACAAAAGGTTTAAAATAGAGTGAAAGAATGCACTTGTGTCGCGATAAACAAGTGATTAGGGACCTTGAGTTGCCGTAAGTTTCCTAACAAATACAAATACACTCCTCGTAAGTCTATTAAATGATGTACCTAAGACATTTGAAATCCCTCACTTTATTCATTAAATACGATTTCTAAATCAAAGTAACGCTCGTTGACGCTCCCCGTCTGGCCACCCCAAAACGCTCGACGCTCCCCGTCTGGCCACGTACTAAGTGTTGTATATGTTGAAATGGGCCATTTATATATGTGTTATTTATCAAATTTGTTTTGTAAGGTTTTTATATCAGCCTTTTGCTTTATGAATCTAGCTTAACTGGGGTCGTTGAACTGCGTGGTAATATTAATATAATTATTTTATATATAGAGTCAAATTAAATTGTAGCGCCGTGTGGCTTTTAGTTATGATCGCAATATAAATACACTGTAAGTCAATTTATCATAATTATATGACCATGAACAATTATGGATCTGGACAATTAAGGAGACTGTATATACAAGGTTCTGAAGAAGCCTTTTAGCTAATAATGATATATCAAAGATAATTGCTCATACAGATGCGCAAATGACGTATATAAAGTATTTATGCGTAAATTACAATGTGTGTCCATCGTAGGTCAACAAAGGGGAAATAGTTTAGTGGTGTTTGAGTTATAAACAAACATTTGGCTCGAAGCGTATATGAAATCATAAATATATCTTCAATCATTCAGCATTTCCAGATTGAATTTCAAACTCATTCATCTCATAGTATGTTGAACAGCACTGTTTGAAACCGGATATTTTTTAACCACTTATTATTTGTCATTATATATACATAGCACTTAATTACTGTACATTGTTGGCCAACATAATACGCACGTGGTCATCCCGAGTACCGAGTCTCTTTGAAAGGGCATCCCATGACCTGGTGTGTTTAAAGTGTTGATCTTACATATATGCGACAGGCTTTCAGTAACATTCTTATATAGCATGCATAACTACAAAGCCCATAGTAAAATCATCATCACAATTTCAAGCGCATTAATAAATTTAAAAAAATCAAAATGGGGTTACTTTAATTCGTGTAGCTGGAGGCCATCTTTTGAACATTTGCAGAAATATCCATTTAGAGTAGGAATATATTTTTGTGGAATCACTTGTTGAGTGTTCTTTCTTCGGGTCATCATTCTGCCGGGTCATCCGTCGGTTAATTTTGCGATCGTCATAATACAAGTCCGGCGGCAGCGCTTGATAATATCTTAGAAAGCCCTCTTTCATTGCAAGCTTCCCATTGTTCATTAGGTTTGTTGCCAACATCTTATTAGGATCCTTGTTAAGGGCAATCAAGTTTCTTAATGTGCATCCGGGTTCCTTTTGTTGTAGTCGTGTGTGCCAGCTCTTATTTTGCTTCTAATGAGATGACATGGGAATTGAAAAGGTAGAAGTCTTACACTTATTAAGGAGCTGGGGGCGTGGTTAACAACTCAATTCCTGTGAAATGACTATTTGTCTACATCAAACATCCAGGAAGTTTGTATAAGTATAGGTTATTCGTTTTACGTGGGCGGTATGAGAATTACTAACTTGCGAGACGAAGTCGAGCAGGTGTAATTCGAAGATAGCCCGAGTTAAAACGAATAACCGGCTTATTTCCAGGTTTCTTTAGAAATTGAAGGGCCCTCTAATGAACTTTTATTTGATCCTGTCACATGTAATTGACTTATTTGATTAAGAATTCATTTCTACTTGAAAAATAAGCAAATCATAATCTCTTTAACAAATTAAACCATTGGTGTCAAGATTGGTTCAGGAGTAATCATTAATATGCGTTTCCTAGTCAGGACGGTCCGCTTCTAAGCAAGTTAGTTATTTATTTATTAACCCTAAGATTTCTAAAGAACCGGGGAATAATCAAACATAGAGACCTGTCTATTTTTAGACCTGTTTCGTGCAATTACATTCAATTATCTTTATTAAAGTGATGAATTGTTAATTAAATCTAACTGTAACTCAGATAGATATTATTGCTTACATGAGAATTTAGCAATAAATACAATAAAATTTTTATGTATAAACTGTAAAACTCATATGAATTTCTCATATTGCCATCAACACCCAAATGAAAGTTTCGTTTGTAAAAAAAAAGTTTCCATATTTTTTCATTAGTATTTAAAGTTCGTGATATGACTATGTGTCATGTTATTTGCCAATATCGCACATTCATATCAATCATAATGGAATATTTCTACGAAAACGCCCGGAAAAAGCTATATGATATACCATTTATATGATTGAGGACGAAATGAGTAACCTATACTTTTGAAAAAAAAAACATTATTCATTTTCGTTTATACTCAGCTACCATTTAATCTGCTTCGCTTTACTTTCGAATGCTATTGGTATGAATCATGTGTTAAATTAAAGACCGAATGAAATATGGAAAGCTCGTTACATTATAAAAGTAAATAGGTTAGCCTTCATATCATTGCATAATTTATTTAATGGTGAACTCAAAACGATTGATCAAATGGCACGGTCACGCGCAGGCAAAATTTTTCGAGGGCACTCAATGGTGTATTCGGGGAAACGTTTATTGTTGTAGCAGCTCTTCCTTGTTCGCATTTTTTTACAGAACAGAATAAAGATTTTTCAAAACGATTTTTTCTAGGCTCATTTTGGTAAATATATCAACCCATGCAGATGTATCTTAATTTAGAAATTATTAACGAATCTGTAAATTATTAACCTCATATACGTGTGATTCTTGAAATCTTTATTCTTGTAGCAGATTTTATTCTTGCTTGCAGCAGCTTTTTCTTGCTTTTAACATCATAATTAAAATGCTGATGCAAATTTGCGTATTTAATTTATTTCAAAGATATCTGATCATTTTCCACCTAACACTAAATCGATTGAGATCAATTTTAGAAATTAAATCAATCAGTGCCCCCTCTTTTCTGCGAGACTACGAAATTTAAAAAACAAAATAGTGAAACCCAGCGATATTGCGTTTACTATATTTTCTTTATATTCTGCAGTATCGCAAAAAAAACAATCGCAAGTGCGTGTCCGTACAATTAAAGTGATTTGTAAATATTGTTTCTGCAATGAAGTTCAACATCGATTCACACAATCATATTCATATCTTATGTTCGGTTAGAATTATCTTATTCTCTTCTAGGCTTAACTTTCTGCCCTTTGCTATCATAGATTATAGTGGTAGGATTTGCTATAGATATGGCCTCCAAAAGCTGCAGAATTTTGAAAATGTTCGCTTGGTGTAGGGACCCCTGGATGTGTCTAGACTTTATTCTATTGACAGGAAGGGTTTACCATTAGACTAAATTCTATAACTTTAAGGGGAATAGGTTAAAATGGAGCAGATTTTGATTGGCAGATTTATAACTTGATTTGCTTTTCACACATCAGCCAGCTGTCATGACATAATATGTAGAATCGTTGCAACTTTGCGATAATTAGATATTGTACTTTCATGTTGTTTTTCAAAAATTCATTTACATTTCCACAATATTCAAATTTATATCGAATATCGTAAAATTTGGTTTGGTCAATTTTAACACGATTTTTGTTTCTAGATGCCGTATTAAATAAACTATGAATAAATATTCTAAATAAATACTTTCGGCTGCGTTTATTAGATGTGTCGCATCATAATTGAGTCAAACCATAGTGCTTAATGGGGTGATTTAAGCAATAGCATATGAGTGTTTAAGAACGAGTGATTTACAATTGTCAGTCATGCATTTATTGCGAGCAGGACACATGTTATCCGCTCTGACCATAACATTTTTCTTAGAATGTTGCCTTCCCTTTTATATTGGTTTTATGGATAAGGTTAAGATTGAGCTGAGTGTAGAATTTGGGACCAATTCTCCAATCCCTCTCTCTTTTCAAATGCTCTAGCTAATGGTTTGTCCTTTCGAATCACTTCTTATATTTTAAATGTTATAGTTTCTATTGGTATAATCACCCAACCGTTGAGAAGCGACTCCCTGTTGACACAAACACATAGCCAATTCATAGAATTCTACTATTCTAAGACAAAGCACATTCTACGAATCGATAGAATTCTACTATGCAAATACAAAGGGACTTGTTGATTTTCAAAGAC